>JACEII010000050.1:90344-259820 GCA_014332785.1 Antheraea mylitta | reverse complement strand
AGTTTGGGGCTGGTTACCCTGTTTGTTAGTGGACATAGATACAGTGAGATTAGGCAGTACGCGATGCAAAGGAAACTGTGTTACGGATGGAGTCGTATCGATTTTTGTTTTCAATTTTCCCGCACGATACCGGTCGGGAAAGCTTGGTCGTTTAAATTAAGGTCATTCATACCGGCACCATCTACGTCAGTTGAGTTGATACAGTGTATGGGTTGATTTGGACGTTGGGGAGTAGTCCAAGGTTGCCGGTTAATATTTTGTTGATTCTGTGCAAAATTGGACCTTTTATTATTGTTGTAGGCTCGTTTCCTGCAGTTGTCTATGGTATGACCTATATTTTTGCAATATCTGCAGATAGGAGCATTAAGATTCGGTCCACCTTGTGTATTTACTACGTTTCGTGATTGGAACTGATGAGGTTGACTTTGAAAATTTTGACTCTAAGGGAATGACGTGCTTCGTCGTTGAGAAGCTTGGAATAGTTTTTACTCAGAGGAAGCGAAGTTAATTGCTTCGTTTAGATTGGTTGGATCTCTACACCTGACAACTGTTGACAATTGCGGCTGAAGGCCTATCATAAAAACATTCAAAGCCAAATCTTGCATAGCAGCTACTCTACCGGATAATTCGTCTTTCTTTTTTGTGGGGATGGAAATATTTATTTCGGTCAAGAGTTTGGCGAGGCAAGATTCAACTCTGAGAGAGTATTGACTAACGGATTCATTACGACCTTGTTTGCACTCTTGAAGATCTGAAAGAAGATATGCATAGTGTTTTGTATCTCCAAATTGTGTCTTTAAGAATTCCTCTAGTTGTGTCCATTTTGTAAATTCTTTAATGGCACACGCGGTTTCCTCTTTTCCTTCGAGACGGCTCAAAATATATTTAAGAAGGATATCTGTCTGAGAGGTAGAAGCAAGCTGAATGGCGTTGCGGCAATTATTTAAAAATGGAGATAATTTTTCTCGAGAACCGTCAAATGTCCCTATAAACTTTATCAATACATTTAATTCGACGTCAGGCATTTTGGTGCTAGTCCCTTCCTCTTTTATATCCGGTGTTTTCGACATATACGTATAATCAAACAATTACAACATTAAGGCTTGAATTGGAAATACTTAAATCAAGGTTATAAGGCTAATAGAATAACTTAACTAAAAGAAGCACAGCAATACGGTTGAGACACGACTTTATCACTTCTTAGAAATTCGCCACCAGATAAGACACTTGTTATGATTTATAAAGTACAAGGAGTATGAAAGTTTTGGATGCGGCAATTATATGGATTGTCAATGTACTGTGCACACACGTCTTTAACGTAGAAAGTTGAAAGTCACAGGAATAAATTGACTCACAGGATTTGCAGGAACATGGCGTTGTTTTCACCTTGCAGGATGCGATGACCAGAGATAGTTGATGGGGTTCTGCCTCCAGGTACAGCGTGGAGATGGGGGCGAGTCCTTTCCAGGACTGGCAGGATGTGGTGATAGTAAGGTCACCACCTCGTCGATTCTTCTTCAAATGTATATATATCACGGCGGTACAAAGTTCGGCGGGTCAGTTAGTTATTTATAAAACTGATATTTTCGGCACTTTAAAAGTTTAGCACAACACTTTCGGAGATCCGGGGACTTACTTAAAATCCCTTTACGCTGCCACCAATGTTAACCGGGGTCCGGGAGTTCAAGTTTTAAAAAAAAACTATTTAAATTGTTCTAAAATATAATTAAAGATTTGGTAGAATTAGTAAATAGAAACACAATAGAATGAGACGAAAGAAACGAGTACCTCAAACGAGGGCCGAGATTGAACTAACTTCTGTTGTTAGAGTTATTATTAGCTTTCTGCATAAAATGCTGAGTGCATGGATTAAAGTATCTATACTGCAATATTGTCATACAAAGGGGAAGGTATAACAGTTCGTTCGTTTTCACACCTTAATTATCGGAGGTGTGGTTGTTATGAGTGAGCAAGAAAATTCTAAATCAGGTGAATTTGATATATAGAAAAATGGCTATGTATGCATAGGCCTTTTTTATATTTCCTGTTTTTTGTTATACTAAATTTAGTTGTTTATTTTTTCTCTATTTTTTGGACTAAATAATTGCTATTTTAATACACTATTAATTTTTGATTAACATTTTTATTTTAACAAGGGTTTATAAATAATATTTCATTGTGTAATCCAATTTTGTGTCGTTTGTAATAACGAATATAATATGTACCACCTATTAATATAATATGTATCTACCACTTGTAGGTGGTAGAGCCACGCTGAAGCTATTATTGGCTTCAGCATGAATATCGATCGGCTCATCCGAGGCAGTACCGCCCCCTCACAGTAAAACCACTGAAGTAACAGTGCTTGCATCACTTAAGATTAAGTGATGCACCTGTTCGGTTGGCCTCCTATGATATCTAATACCTTTAAATGAGCAATTCTTGTATATTTTATATTTGTATATATTCAGGATCTCGGAAACGGTGTCATCTATTTCCGTGAAACTTAGTGTGTAGGTAGTTTCGGGGACGATAGATCGATCTAGCTAGATTTTATTCATAGAAAACTTTTTTAACTGAGTTGTCAGTCAATGAAAAAATATAGCTACAATCTAAAGGTAAATTTCGCCGGTGCTGTCAAAACAAATATAACTCAGATGGAAATCGGTTGCTTCGAAAATCCGTGTAACCCCTGTTCGAATGCGAGTGACAGTAGAAGAGACATAATTTTTTAATATTTTTTTAAATGTTAATTTTATAAGACAAACCTAACAGTTTATTTTAATCTAATACATATAGGTTAGGTTAGGTTAGGTAAAGAAAAGATTTATATACACATATATTACATAAATCTTTTCTTTTCCTATTTGAACTTATTGCTTAAATTCTCATCTTGGACAACCCTAAAACTAAAGTTGCTATATTTACAAAACTTCGTGCCAAAGGTGGCCATCTTTAACGACGTTGGAGTCAAAAACGGCTATAGCCAATACTCAGATACAAAAACGGCTGTTTTGAAATTTTAATTTGGAATAATTCTGTTATTTACAGTCACAAGTAGATATTGTACTGTTACATATCATAATTGATCTTTACCGCAAGCACTGTTAAATCCCAATGCACACAGTAGTTGCCCAGGATTAATAGAATCATTTTTTTTCGTTTACTTAAAAATTAGTAAAAGTGAGATGGCTACCATTGATTCTATATGACTCACTTATAATATCATTTCCTCACACTGTTAAGATTATAAGAGAAATTATAGAAGCCTTTAATAATATACGTAGATAACTTTGATATGGTAGACATATTATACAATTTTAATTATTATAACTTATGCAAAACTCTATTATCTATGGAAAAAATACCTAAAACTTATTTAGGCATTCATAATATTTTAAAACAAATTTATTTAAAAACAAAACAAACGTCAATATTTTTATATCATTTTTGTGGTCCATGTGTATAATAATTATTACTTTTAGTATATACTAGGCGAAATACATATTTACTCCACATTATTTGAAACACAATATTCTGCCGATGGAATCCAAGAAAAGTTACAAATATATCAAAAATGTGGTATGAAACGGTTATGTTTCTATTAGAATTTTTAGCAGCAATATGTGCACTAGCAGTGTGTGGACCTTGTTTATTATCTTGTGCCAAAAGACTAGTTCTCGGAGACGAGTTGCTACATAGAGGTGGTCCGGTAATCCGCGAAGCCGAAGTTCTCGGTTGTGATGAACCGACTTGTCCTTATTACAAGAAAAATATTCGATACATAATGGTGCCAGCTGCAAAAAGACGAACTTACAACTCACCAACTAGACAATGTTCTTAAATTAAACATTTGTAGACGGGAGAACACCAGTTGAATTATAGAATATTACAGTTCATTATTTAATCTTGTATTTTTATTTATAATTGCTTTGAAATAAATATACGTTATTTACATCATAGTTGTTTTATTATTTTATCTTAATTATTTTGTTATGTATATGTATTTGCATTTTTCTTTAAATTTATTCGACAGGACGTACACCAATATCTTCATTATCAATCTGTATATCAGGATCTCTTTTACATTTCGGTTGAGATAACATTGTGCAGGGAAAGTTGTTTGTACGAGCGCAAATCATGCACTCCTCAGTTGAATGTGGTATTGTTGTAATTGGAGAATCGCCATGTTCTGACAAATATTCAGAGTTGATATTGCGTCGTTTCGTCTGTAACATTTTTTAATGAGTTATGTAATTACTTTAACATTTTTGAGACTAAGCACCATTAGGAATACAACTAAATACTAACGGGAAATCTTTTAGGAAACGATTACTATCTGTATCTATAAAGGCTCATCATTAAACTTAAAATATCAGTTACTAGTTTCTGTCCGCGACTTCGTTCGCGTGAAATAGTTACTTTGGGCTAACACGCACCGGAAGCTCTCAATAGGAATAAAAAAACCCTCTATTGTTACTAAATATAACTAGCTCATCAATAAATATTTTTTAAGGATATCTTCCAATTAATCCTCTAATTTTTATCATCACGTTTGAGCATCAAGTTGATTAGTAGTGGTAGAGCCAAGCTGAAGCTATTATTGTTTTCAGCACGAATGGGTCGGCTCGTCCGGGGAAACACCACCCTCTCACAGAAAAATGACGTGAAGTAACAGTGCTTGCATTGTTGCGTTTCGTTCGGTCAGTGAGAGAGCCGGAGACCCACCTACCCTCACCCTTCCCCTTCCTCCTTCCCTTCCTGCTCGTCCCCCACCCTCCTCCCAAATACAGGTTGGCAACGCACTTGCGACTCCCCTGGGGTTGCAGGTGTCTATGGACGGTGGTGATCACTTAACATCAGGTGACCCATCTGTTAGTTTGCCTCCTATGATATAAAAAAAAGACAAACGCTATTCTCAGTTTGCAATGGAAAGTAACAACGTTGCAACACCAGCGTAGACGATTGTTCAATACGTTGTCTAGTCTCTTAACAAATAAACATTTTCGGTCACATTGCTATCTAATATCAAATATGTTTATGGTCTTAAGCTAACGTAGAGAAAAATGTTATTAAGATTAATAATAACAAACCGAAGGTAAAATCGCCGCGGCCGTAAACTTCTGCCGCATGAAAAGTAAAAACACGGTGAATACGAAGACGAACGCGTGTAGAAAATTCATAGTCACCAGAAGACACCGCCCCTTTGTGATTACTTTAAAAAAATTATATTATGTAGTCACATAATTTCTGATACTATAATTTTAATTTTTTGTTAATTTTGTATCTTCTCGGAGACGTAATGACATCAAATACTAAGATTTTTTTAAACATAATATTACCAAAGAGTTTATTCCTTTTTATGTATGTATTCGACCTTATTTTCAAAATTATTACATTACAGTGAATAAGTTAAAAATTAGTGGGGCCAGTCATATGCCACGTTATAATACATATATATGCATTGTTTTACGAGCAAAACGACAATTTCTTACAAAATCAGACAGATTGTTACAAAACCCAACGTATACCATTTGCTGAACACTTCCACCCCGATTTGTTTACAAGCTAACATCACAACTTACAACGTAGTCTTGTGTTATTTGACACATCAAAAATATATATAATTAAAAATGAAATTACAATAAATAAAACAATCCAATAAAATAAAACTAAAGATATGATTTCAGTAATATTGTAAAAATATGTGTTTGAGACATGATATGTAGCAAATAGATAGAGCGTCAACATCTATAAAGATAGATATATATGACGTCACAAAAAAGGATACTCAAAATAACTAATCGAATTAATAGAAACTTCGTGCCTATCTATGTCATATAGCAATTATACCTACCTAAACAGAAATAGACATATAAATAACTAGCATTGTATAGTAGTTTATTTGACGTAGGAATAATAAAAGCACCTTTTAATTTGATGAGTCTCCTGTTTGTACAAATATAAGTTCATGGGTGTAAGTCACGGACTGGTCTAGGGTTAACAAACTGTATTAATGTGATTAGTTGATGAACTGCTAATAGAAAATATTATTGTTTCTCTTTTATATCTATTAATCTTATAGTATTACAACAAAACATTTGTCGTATAGAGCAAAGGAAGATTAATAGCTATTTCATTTTCCAATACGTGACGTGTGTTAATACTTACATCGTTTAAGAATAGCTCTCGATAGCTATATGTATTCCTATAGTGAATAATAACTCTATATCTAAAACGGTGGATATTTATATTAGAAATAATTATACATAATACAATAAAGCATTCGTGAAACGCAATGTGATACATCAACATTAATTGAAATACCCGTGACAGAATAAAATAAAATTAAAATAAATTTTAAAATTTATAAACCGGATCTGAATTCCGTACCCACATATTATGTCAGCAATATATCATAGTTTTAATGAAGTGGTATAAATAAACCTTCAAAACGTAAAAAAATCCTATATAATTATATTGAACGTTACGAACTTTATTCCGCACTAATAATAATAAAAAACCTTGACACAAATGATATACCTAAACCTTGCTCATGAACCACTTTAGCTACCGGTGAAACCTCAATAAAATCCGTTCAGTAGCTTTTGGGTGTATCCATAGTCAGAAATGATCGTGTCACTCGCGGGGGTGGCACCTTAATTTACTATAAACGCTCACTTTATTGTATGCCGATTGATCCGCCCGTTCTATCCAATATGGAAGTGTCAGTATGTAAATTAGGGATGACCGGTCATCCATCCGTTATAATAGTATCCGCATATCTCTCGCCGAATAGAGAGCTATTAAAATCCGATTTAGAGGCGATATTCCAGTTAGGAGACTCCGTTATTATTGCTGGGGACCTCAACAGCGGGAACGTCATTTGGAACAGTCCGACTACTTCTCGAAACGGGAAGATACTCGACAAACTAAGTGACGATCTCACGTTTGACGTCATAGCCCCTATGGAACCCACTCATTATCAGGACAACTGTCGCCCGACAGTCTTAGACATAGCTATTTTAAAGAATGTCACGCTTCGGTTACAACTTATTCAAGTCGTACACGAACTTGACTCCGACCATCGCCCGGTAATATTACAGCTAGGTTCAAATACAGACACCACCCCTCCGCCGGTAAGGGTGGCCGACTACGCGAAACTCGAACGTTATCTCAGAGGTAACTCGTCACCAAACTTGTTAGATAATATTCCGGACGTGTTAGTGTCAAAAGCTGACGCGGATCTGGCTATCGATTCCCTGGTCAGCTATCTCCAGACCGCCGTTAATGAGACCTCGAAAGAGGTACAAGCGGTGAATGATCGCCGTTTTATACTCCCAGATGACGTGAGAGCGCTGATCACGGAAAAGAACGCCGCGACTCGAGCTCACGACACGTACCCGTCGGTTGAAAATCGCGATCGCTTACGGTTATTACGCAAACAGGTTAAAGCTCGTATCGCAGAGATCCGGGCCGACAGGTGGGACAGGCTTCTGAAGAGTATCCAGCCATCTCACTTGGCGTACTGGAAGCTCGTGCGATCATTAAAGTCAGACGTGACTACTCCTATGCCCCCTCTCGACAGAGGCACCGGGTTGCCTCCCGCGTTCGATAGTTTAGACAAGGCGGAGTCTCTCGCAGCGAGTTTAGAAAAACAGTGTTCACCAAACACAGCCAATACTGACTCTATACATATTGGACCGATCGAGTCCTCGGTAGAGCGCGCACTCGCGTCCCCTCCGGCGGATACTCTAACCCCTGTCACCTTTGATGAAGTATCGGATGCCATCAAGCGTTTAAAGCTTAGGAAGTCCCCAGGTCCCGATGGGATCAGGAACGAAGTACTGAGACTCCTTCCTGATCGCATCATAGCTCTATTGGTCTGCATCTTCAATGCGGCCATGTCCCAGGGTCATTTTCCAGCCGCCTGGAAGAAGGCCGTAGTTATAGGCATTCACAAGCCCGGCAAAAAAGCTACGCTTCCCGATAGCTATCGCCCTATTAGTTTATTAGATACGTTAGGTAAACTGTACGAACGGCTCCTTCTGAACCGTCTCCAGACATCCATATCAGAGTTAGATCTGTTACCACCTGAGCAGTTCGGATTTCGAGCCGAACACTCTTGTACGAATCAAGTGCACCGCCTCACGGAGTACATTTTCTCGAAATTTAATGCAGATCCGGATCCTAATCCGTTTCCGACTAATCCTAATCCGAAACGCTCAATAGCAGTCTTTTTCGATGTCGCAAAGGCTTTCGATAAGGTATGGCATTCAGGGCTCATACATAAATTGATTCAATTTCGTATCTCCGATAGGTTAGTTCACATATTACGCGACTACCTCACCGATAGGTCCTTCCGCTATAGAGTGGAAGGGGAATTGTCCTCATCCCACCCGATACGCTCGGGTGTGCCTCAAGGATCCATTCTGTCACCCACACTCTTTAATCTGTTCGTCAGTGACCTACCTCGGCTTCCGGAAGTAGAGGTAGGTTGTTATGCTGACGATACAGTTCTCTACGCTTCCGGTTGGCATCCGAAAGTTCTTAAGACACGCATCGAAAAGGCCGTTAGCACACTCGGTGATTGGTTTATTCGATGGCGTATAGAAGTAAATCCCGATAAAAGCGCCGCGATATTTTTCGACCCGATATCCAATAAGCATGAACGCAAACTCGCGCCTATTAAATTGTACGGTACACAGATTCCTTGGGCCAATCAGGTTAAATACCTAGGAGTCACGTTGGATAAACGCCTCACGTTTAAACAACACACAGAAATAGTCAGAAACAGGGCCGCTATGGTCATGGGTCGGTTACATTCGATAATTTGTCACAAGAATAAGATGTCCATCAGACATAAGCTTACGTTATATAAGATGTGTATTCGTCCTATTCTAACATATAGTTCACCCGTTTTTGCACACATGTCACAATATAATTTCGATAAATTACAAGTAATTCAAAACCGATTCTTACGTAAAGCCACCGGTGCTCCACCGTACGTTAGGAATGAGGATCTCCACAGGGGCCTGGAGATGCCTACTATCTGGACGTACGTAAAATCATTAACTACTAGATATTTTGAAAAAGCCGCGAATCATCCCAGTCAGTTAGTGGTATCCGCCTCGAATTACGAAACCGTACCAATCGTTCCGCGTTACAAAAGACGACCGCGACATATTTTCACCGATCCTCCGGATAAAATAACGGCAGCGAACGATCAGTACCAGCCTGTCTCTCCAAACAGAGCGTGTTCACGCCCACGCCCGCGTAACCACAGATCACGCCGCCGTGGTCTAGGGGTAAATTTCGCTCCCGCACACCAGATTAGGCCCCCCTCGGCAGCGACTCAAGCCTAGGTCCGTTCCCTCGGCGTGGAGCCCTTGAGTACGCTGCTCGCGCGATACAGTGACACAAAACCTTACATCACTGCTACAACATTACACATAACACCCATACGCACATGCACGCCTACACGCTTACACGCTGTTTCTCTTTTTCAGAGAAATAAAATAATATCCTATATAGTTTAGAGGAATTTATCCGACACAAAATACATATAGGAGTTGTTGAGGCACGCATGCTTGGTACACATGCATGTTTCAATAACTCATATACGTATATCAGGATAGCTTGGCTTAGGTTAGCTCAGATAGGTCGCGATTTTTGCACAAAACAGGCGACAGCCCAAGCCGAGGTGTGCCGTGCACCCTTGAGTTAGTCGCCCAAACATCCCAAATCGGCTGAGTGCCTTCAGCGCTCGCCTCAATAGTTCGGTGAAGCTGTAAAGACCTCTACAGGTTAACAGCGTTTTCAGTTCGAGAAAAAAAAAAAAAAAATTTGGGTGTATCGCGAACAGACAGACAGATAGACGGGGCAGAGGACTTTATAATACGTAGTGATTAAATACATATTTTATGAGACAATAGTTATTGTGATGGACGTAGGTACTGTCAAATGAATAGCATATGTCAACATTAATCATTAGATGTAGTCTTAGTAGATAGATAGATTGATGTGTGTTGCGGCGGTCGAGTGGCGCCACGGGCTGGCACGTGTCCCGCGCTCGACCGCACAACGCCAACGATTACCATTGTTTAGCATGTTAAGTGACCAATCTGAATGCTGATCGCGAATATCTACCTCCAACTTCAAATATAACCTACGAATATATATGTTAGTACTTGAAGACAAGAGTATATTTATTAATCTTTTTAACCGCATACTTGATTTATTGGTCAGGATTAGTTATCATCAACTACGGAGAACGTTAATTCTCGGGAGAACTGTTGAAAGCAAACTTAGGAGATAGCATTTTGCGTGGACATTATTAGTTGAGTCCGAGATACTGTTGCTACATTTTGCGACATATGTTGTTAATGAAGTTCACAAATGAAAGGCATGAATATGAACAGTATAATCAGAAAAAATACACAGAAAATGAAGGAGAAAATTAGGCAAACTACGTTTTTTAGTTTTATTTTTTGCAACCATTCTTCTCGATTATCACTGTCGTTGTAGAGTAGGTAATCAATATTTCAAGTTCTTTATGATATTTTCAATGTTCTAACAAGATGGTGGCCTCCGTATTAGAATTTTCCAGGGAGTTTTTGTAGCATCTGAGAATCCTTGCTCCGTGATATTATTTCTTACCCTCTTCACTTATGCATAATAACCTAATAATCTATCTATACTAATATATAAAGCTGAAGAGTTTGTTTGTTTGTTTGTTTGGTTGAACGCGATAATCTCAAGAACTACCAGTCCGATTTGAAAATGTCTTTCAGTGTTAGATAGCTCATTTATCGGGGATGACTATAGGCTACATATTATCACGTTAAAACCAATAGGAGCAGAGCACTAATGAAGAATGTCTCAAAATCGGGCTATTTTGAGAGCTTCCGCTGCGTATTAACGTCAGTATTATTTATATGCGTTGCCATGGTAACATAATAACATTCTCTCGCAAATATTTTAAGAGTTTATTTTGTGTTCCTATTAAAAAAGTTTATTCTACGTTAGTTTCGTTTCCAAGTTTTTATTATACGTGGTACGTTTATATCGCAAACATTTCCAAAGTTTATTTTGAGTTGTTATCCAAAAATTTTTGTATTAATAATATTCATCCAATAAGAAAGGCGAAGGAATTAATACATACTGCCAATTCTGAAGTTGTCAATAAAAGTAGTTTTCTTCTATGTCCATGTTAATGTAAAGGTATAAGCGCCAAATCCTCTATATAATATTTCATAAATTTTTATCTTCTTAATTTTCAAGACCACAGAATTCATGCTCCGTGGTATTATTTTTCATTCATTTCACTTATGCACAATAAACGAACTATATTACATAAAACGTCACCAATTTAAGACAATATAGAGATAAGTAACACAAGATTATGAATAAAATATAAAATCCACTACATGACAGACTAAAATCCCGCCTAAAACTACTCAAAAACTTTATTCTACGTTAGTTCCCAATTTTTGATTTGTGATATATTACGTATAATAAAAGAAAAATAAGTGTACTTTTTACTAAAAGTATCCGTGATGCTACAAATATCAACATTTTTTTTTTAATTCTGTGGATATGTCTGTTTTTTTATTTGTTTCGGGTAATCTCCGAAACGGCTGGACCTATTTGAACGGTTTTTTTCTTAGAAATGACTACGCTATTGATCTAGCAAGATCTTAACAGCTTCACCGGACTACAAATAATATTGGAACGGGAATTTTACAGCCAAATAAGTAACTAATTAGCTGTTTTATTTTAAACTAGCGTGTTCAGCAGACGTTGCCCGCCCTAATAATAAGGCAAACTGTATCGATACCTTGCCTAATAATCATTTTATATATTGGTGAAAACGACATGAAGATGCGTTCTGTGGTTTTTGATCTTAATCGCGAACAGACATATAGACAGACGTGGAACAGGACTTTGTTTTACACTATGCAGTGATAAACTGTTATCCCTGCATTCTTCCGTGTGAAATTAATCAAAAATATGTTGTTCACTGTAAACATGCACGTATGCCGTGCGCTGTACTGGACTCCAAGATTTTTTTTATGCCAAAAGGCAGCAAACAGGCTGACGGCCCACTTGATTGTAAGTGGTTACTGACGCCTATGAACAACTGTAACACCAAGGGCATCGCTGCTGTAATTGAAAGTCATATGTTTATATGTGATTTAAATTATAGCAAGGTATGATAGTAAGTTAATTATATCGACACTATGGACATGTTATATCTATATCTATAATAAAAGATTTAACACATATTGTTCGATAATGCTTAGCTTAATATTTTCATTACTTTCTTATATAGTGTAAGTGAGCACTGAGGGTGATATATAGCAGTTTATAGTTCCAGTTATATGGCTGACGATAAATCCCATCCCATTCAATTCACTATTCGTATTCACATATATGATGTACACGTTACCTGTTACAGTAGATGATGTGCGTGTGATACTTACAAATATTTTTGAAAGAGTATTATTGTAATTTCCACTAGATGTGTGATCACAATTTTAAATATATTAAAAAAAAACGCGTGCGAAGCCGCGGGCAACAGCTAGTATCACATAAAATGTCACCAATGTTGCATGCGCAGGTAGGGTCAAGCATATCGAAACCTGCACAATAATATAACTTCCTTGGTTGACTCTTTAAGACCAATTTGTTTAAATTAGTATTCTACATTACACCGTTTGTTATTGTTCAAGTTTTTTATGTTTTGTAATAAGTACAATATTTTTTTTAAAGTTATGCTGCCAACAATCTATTCACAAGCGCTTCATAATGTCTATATTTGTTTGTATTTAGCTTATACCCTTATGGTTTTAACAGGGTTTTGGGGTTATTAGAGAAATTAGATTGCTTGTCCTTTATAACGTAATACTGCGTATTATGAAATGCTAGCTTCTGCTCGCATCTTCGTTCGTGGAATAGTTATTTGAGCTAACGCTAATACACAGCGGACACTCTCAAAAGCAAAAAGAAAACGATTTTGAGACATTCTTCATTGGTGCTCCGTCCTATTGGTCTTAACGTGATGATATAAAGTCTTGTATATGATATACAGCCTTCCTTGATAAATGATCTATCTAACACTGAAAATAAAATTCTAATAGGACCAGTGGTTCCTAACATTAGAGCACTCAAGTACACAAACTATTCAGCTTTATAATGTTAGTATAGATGTTGTAGACTATAATAATAATAAAACTGTAACAAGTCGAAATCTGTACATTAAATATTTTTTGAAAATTTTAATCAGGGTAGACTATGTTATCGATATAGAAGCCAAAAATAATCTTTTTACAATTTTTGTCTGTCTGTCTGTCTGTCTGTCTGTCCCTATGCACACGCATCACTCTGAAAGTACTGAACCAATCTTGATGAAACTTGACATAGTGACAACTATTATTACGAGATTACATCAAATATACTTTTTGTCTCATAAAACGCAAAGGGTTCTCCAGGATAAAGGATTAAAATCTAGAATATAAACCCGAATTACTCTGAAAGTACTGAACCAATTTTAACGAAATTTGCCACAGTGATATCTAATATTAGAAGACTACATCCAGGGTACTCTTTGTCCCATAAAACGCAAGGAGTTCTCCACAATAACGGACGAAAGTAAAAAAAATTGTAGTTCATGAGGTTCTTAATGGATTTTGGTAATTTTCCTTTGTGCTATTTACAGCATACAGATTAGTTAAAAATTCAAGCTATATAGGCTATATAAAAAAAAACAAATAACCAAAAAAAATGGCAGGGTTCGAACCGTCGCCCGTCGACCGTTCGATTAGTATAGAGTCGCCATAATTACCTCTAGACTACGCTTACATATAATATTAGATTCAAAAATTTCAACTGCTTCCGAAACGTCGACAAAATTGTTAATAACAAAAATACCTAATCTATACTATTAAAACTGTAACAAGTCGAATTCTGTACATTAAATATTTTTTGAAAATTTTAATCAGGGTAGACTATGTTATCGATATAGAAGCCAAAATTAACACAGTGTTAACTGATATTACAAGGCTACATCCAGGATACTTTTTGTCCCATAAAACGCAAGGGTTTCTCCAGGATAACGAAAAACAAAAAAAAATAGTTAACGTAACTAGCCTTTTTTGCGACAGTACTAAACTAAACTAGAGCCGGCAACGTTGGAAGAATAAGAATTTTAGAATAGCTGGTTAATACTGTGACAATTGGTCGATGATAACTGAAGTATGTTAGAAAAGTATTAGATATAGCATTATCAAGATATATTGTTTGTCATAGTGTGATTTTACTTTCTTTGTAGAAGGGTGCACATTTTCACTTCTGAAATTATCGCTGTCCGACATATTTTAAATTAAAACACTGGTTACATTCACGACTGCGAAAAGTGTTTTATAATTTATAAATAGCGTTTAAAATGCGTCGTTTAATCCGTGACAGTCAATTGTCTAATGAAATAGTAACAAAGAAATCAGTGAAAGGTGCAAGCGCGTACGTAGTCCGCTGAAGCTGTTAAGACCTTGCTGGGTGAATAGCGTAGAAATCTCGAAAAAAAAAAAAATGCAAGCGCGGTGTGTTTAGCGGTATGTCAAAGGGCGCAAGATCCTCTGTGCATGCCGCGTAATACTGGTACAATGAGTGTTCTGTTATATACATAACATGCATATAATAGCGCTTACCATCCCTATCCTAGCTCAGCACTTTTGAATCCTGTTATAATTATAAGTCAGTTCAATTCAATGATCCGCGCGTGACACTTGCCCTTTTAAAATCAAGCCTTTTATTAAAATATAAGTTTCTTCATACTTAATTCTTTTTTTTAAAACGGCCTTTGGCCAAATCCTCATAACAGTTCGACAAAGCAATTTGAATGTTATGTTTATACTCATAGAGTTGCAGATGTTTTTGAGTACTTCGTCAATAGTGCAAAGGTCGTATTTTAACCTGTAGCTTTGGAAATGTAACATCACAAAAAATCATAATCATCATCATCATTGGCAGCTCTTCGACCCAATGCAGAAAATAAGCCTCCACTCTTTAAAAAATAAAAAACATGTAATTGAAATCTATCGAGTAATTTTTGGATGTACGTAGGTCAGACTTTGGCCAGTGTATATGTATATTAGTAAGATTTAAAAAAAAAAACAAATTCCATAATATTATAAAAATATTATATTACACCTAATTACTAAATATAAAAAATAAATATACCTATACATTAATAAAATTACTGAAGATTAATTTGGCCCGCAAAAAGCTAACGTCACGCAATATCTCCAGGCGGTCACCCATCCAAGCACTGACCACGCCCGACATTGCTTAACTTTGGTGATCGGGCATGAACAGGTGGACGTTGACGACAAAACATTTCTATCTACGCGTCTCTCTCACATATTTGTGACGTCACATAATATTAAATAGAAACAATTTGAATCTTACAGTTATGCAAGTAGGGTTGCAAAGGTTTTTGAGTAGGTATTTCGTTAATAGTGCAAAGTTTGCTTTTTGTGTGCCCGCGTATTTCGTTTAGATTGACATTTTAAACCTCGCAATATCTTATGAATGTAATGGCCGATTTTAATAATTCAAAAAGTTATCTACAGGTACTGAAACAGTCTTACTTTAAAAATAATTTATTTGGATATGGATTAATATATAGACATGAATAACACAGTCTTTTACGCATGGTATAGTTTTTATTAAGATTTATTTCAAAAATATAGTTATAGTGACATAATCACAATAGGTAGACATATGGTACCGTGAGGTTTTTTATAGATAATAATATGTTCTTTAATATTGTAGAACATATTTTTGTTCTATCATTCATAGTTATCGGGGCGCATGCGATGAAATACATTTTATGCCAAATTTTTTTCATACCTTTGATTACATTATTGAAATTTTAGTAGAAATCCCATTTTTTTTAAATATAGCCTTTGTTACTAAGGGTTTTTGTTCGAAATGTCTACGCTATTGACCCAGCAAGGTCTTAACATCTTCACCGGACTACTAAGGCGAGCGCTTAAGGCACTCAGCCGATTTTATTTTGGCAACCAGTTCAAGGGTGCACGGCACACCTCGGCTTGGCTGTAGCCTGTTGCATGTAAAATCGCGACCTATCTTAACTAACCTAGCTAACTATTCATATATATATGAGTTGTTGAAACGTATATGTGTACCACGCATATACGCCTCAACAACTCCTCCATATATTTATTATCGGAATATTGAGAGCTTTTCAGTTCGATAAGGAAAAAAAGTAAGCCCTTCCACTTTCATGATTAAGCGTGTAGGCGTGCACGTGTGTGGGGGTGATCGTGTAGTGCTATAGCAGTGATGTATATTTGTGTGTCACCGTATCACGCAAGCAACGCACTCAAGGGCTCCCTACCGAGGGATCGAACCTAGGCTTGATGTAGTCCGGTGAAGCTGTTAAGACCTTGCTAGGTCAATAGCGTAGTCAGTTCGAGAAAAAAAAAACCTAGGCTTGAGCCACAACCGTGGGAGGCCTAATCCGGTATGTTACTAAGGGATGATGTAGCATTCTAATGGTAAACGAATTATCGAAATCCGTCCAGTAATTTGAGTTTATTCGTAACTAACATACAAATATACTACGATTCCTCTTTATTATAATAGTTTAGAAAAATAATTTGAGTCTTATGCTTTACTGATAGGGTCGTTAATAGTGCGAAGCTTGTGTGTAATCACCACGAACGTCGCCATGGCCGATTTAAGTTTAGGGTGCGCCTATAGATGTTTTACATCAAAAATCACATATAATCTGTCTATATGTTTGAGTGAGACCGGGGATAGTTTGGATTCACAATTGGAAACGGTAGTTGTGGCTGCAATCGGGTATCAGTTTTATTCAATTTTATCGCTTTTAAAAATACAATTGATACCAGTGATAACTAATTTGGTGCAGACAAAGTTGCACGGGTCAGCTAGTATATAATAAATGTTATTGACAGCATACCATCCCTTAGATCCGACATCATTGCGACCGCTATATCTCAAATGAAACGTTGGTAACAGCGGCACGCTTACTACTATCACAGATAAGCCGGCATACATCGAGAAATCTAACAGAGTACCTACTGGTTTGTCTGTGTCCGGTTGGATCGCTACCATCATGCACGGGATGATAAACACATCACAGTCTCTCTTTTGGCTTCTCCGGTTTCGGAATCAACTACTATATTCAAGCTTTTGTGAGTATTGCATGACGGCATGACAGTGGCGACTACTGATGAATTGTAATGATTTTAATGGTTATTATTGTATGAGATTGCACTCTATGTTAGTTACACAGCACTTGCTATTTGCTATTTTAAAAAAAATTTGGAATTGAGAGTAAAATGAAATTTAAAAAATGTTGAATCAGCGTAAACGTAAAATCCTAACCAATATTCATATAATTGATGAAGGAAATAGTGAACTGAATTCGATTATTTTTAAAATAAATTGTATTTATGCTGGATCTTCAAAGAATATATTAAGTATTTAATTGTTTCAGATTTAATTAATTCTCCTGGTATCATCGTAACCACAAAATGTAGATGACGGTATGTTATTGTGTCTAAAGTTAACTATACGTCGATAACATATCAACTGATGAAAAAACACCACGAAAAAACAAAAATAGTAAATTAGACATTAATACGTGAAGCAAAAACTTTGTACCCCTTTTTAAACGATCTGCGTAAACGGCTAAACTTGAAATTTGGCATAGATAAAGTTTATATGGCGAAGAAGTGCAGATAACTATTTATCTTTTATAAAATGCATTAGAAGTACATTAAATTAATTAAAATATGCATTACTCACATTACTGCTTGAATTTTACACAACATATACACACATATAAATAAAAAAGACATTTTGACAACCGTCAATAACGAACTTAAAAAAGGGTTGAGAAGGAGGTTGCTATGCTCTACTGTACGTATTTTTTTTACTCTTACGTTCCAGTTACCCTTTTTTATCCTACATTCAACAATGGTATCATAACATATAACTATTATTATAATATTTATAACACTATTTACGTTCCATACCCACATGCTCTTTGAATTTAACTGGTCAAATTGCAGGTTAATTTTATAGATAATAATTCTAACATGAATGACGCTGCATATCTTATATACCCTTTGAAATTTGGTCAAATTGTAGGTTACGTATTATTATACATTAATAATTAATTGAAAATAATTTATCTTTAGTACATTTATGGAACCACTGAAAAAAATTATTATTATCTTTGGTTTTATTGCATGTCAAAATTTTAAGGTGATAGAAGTGTCACTTGGCTTCATGTTGTTATAAAAGTAAAGCAATATTCCCAAACATTGGCAAAAGAAGAAGAAGAAGACTTAGTCAATATTACAATGTCTATTATTTTTTATGGTGAACTCACTTCAAATTATGATTTAATACAAGAATGACTCAAATAATACTTTGTATAATCAAAATAAGGATTTTGTTCATAAAGATAATACATGACTTAGACCTCCGCGGTGACAATGGTGCAATTTAACCTGATGTAGCAACAAAGATGAATTTATTTCCAAAAGTTAATGGTAGTATTAAAAACATATTTGTTTTGGATTCATCATTTGATTATCCATTGTATCCATTACTTTTCCAAAAGGTCACACTGGACAGATCAATATTTTTCATGATGAACAGAATATATTTAAATTAATAAGTCGTGTAATATTAATTAAAAAATGTGTCATGGGTTACGATAAATTTCTTTATTTTCGTAAAGTTATGTTTGCTGAAAATTTGAGAGCTTTACCGTGTGGTTTCGGTTTAAATATATAATTAATTTCAATTTTCATTTACACATAGATTTTCTTTTATGATTATATAATTAAAGATTATGGCAAACTGATGAAAACCTTTGATTATAGAAAAAATAAAAGAACCCTAACGAAGTTCAAACTTTAAAAAATGAATGAACTACTGAACTAATGAACGAATGTCGACCACTGGGCGCCCGCTAGTATACATAAAGCTTCGATATGAATCATTCACTTTATAATAATAATTTATTCGAATCGCTGCGTCACGACACGCAACTTCATATTTCCTGACCCACAGTTTTTGTGCCATCTGTTCTTCTCCTGAGAGTAGTAGTTTGATATTAGATAACCTATAACCTGCTTAAAAAGACTAAAACATAATTGTATTTTTTTTAAATTTCATTGTTATTTCCCGAGATAAGCGCCTTCAAAGAAACGTTATGCTGAAGTATAGATATAATTTAATCGGAAAAATGTTTATATTTGTGTAGATATTTTTGATTATGCTATAATAATCAGCATAAAGACATGTTCATGTATACAGAACAGTGACATCATGCATAGAAACCACATCCAATGAACTCACTGATTATCGTAGCTCCGTGTACGGGATATTCCTTGTTGCGCACGAGTTCTGCGGTTTTTCATTCATATAATAACTTGTTACGTTTCATATATTATACATAATGTTAATTTATATATTAACTATTACCAATTCATATTATTGAAATATGGTTTACTTTATTTGTAACTTTATGAAGCCTTTTGCTTTCTAAACTAAATTGTAACATTTAACAATATTTTAATGTAATTTAATTTATATATATATGTATATACCGTTCGACAGTTCACCCTGGATTTTTTTAAAGTATTCCATAATAATTTTTCAGGTAAGACACGTGTATAAATAAACTTTAAAAACAAATGTTTACCTAAATACAAAATTTTATTCAAATCGTTTAGAGTCATTACCGAGATAAATGAAATAAATGTATATATATAAATAAAATAATTACTACTATAAAGTTGTGGTGTATAATTTATAGGGCCATAACTGAATTTGCCATTGGATTGCCTTTCTCGAAAGAAAATACAATTAATCATCAAATTGTAATTGTAGATGACATACGTGTAATGGATTTTATAAATACAATATTTTTACATGTTTACATAGCGTTATGACTATGCATGCTGCAATAAATATGCAAATATGTACACAGAACGATGAACAAAGCTATGCGAAATTAATTATAATCTATAGTATAACAATGGACGATCGTTTCGGGCGCGCGTTTCCTTTACGTAGTTGGACGGGACCATGTACGGGCCGCGGCTGTTTTGCGCCATGTTACTGCGGTTTGTTCTCCACGATGGTGACCAACTTTGACTCTTCGATTCAATCGATCAATTATATATTTATTATATCGTTGATTTTTTATTGTAACATGACAAATAAACTGCACGGTATCTGATAGTAAATAGGTAGATACAGCGCAGTCCAACAAGAACGGTAACAACGGACGTATTACAATTATTAGCGAGATCTTAAGTCTGTCATGTAGAGGCTTTTATGTTTTGTTCATAATCTTATGTTATTCGGCTCTATATTCTGTAATATTGGTAGTGTATATGTAATATAGTTCGGTTATTGTGCATAAGTGAAGTTGATGGAAAATAATACCACAGAGCATCAATTCAGGGATGCCACAAAAACTCCCTGAAAAGCTCTAACAAGGAGGGCCACCATCTTATCAGAACAATGAAATTATCACAACACACTTGTTATATTATTACCTATGTACAATGACAGTAGTAATGTAACCTAACCTGGTTGCCAAAAATATAATATAAAGAAGAAACTAGCAAAGGACTGTCTCTGGCCACGATTTTTTATAGAATGCACTTTGTTGTTATACCAAAAAAGATACAGAGGCAGCCGCTGTCCAACTGATTATGTGCTGGTTAGTTAGGAAATAGCATACGCTTTGTCAGACGCTGTGTCAGGTTTTCTATGACACATCGAGATTCAAGCGAGGTCGACAACTATATAGTTGCAAAAATTTAGACTTGTAACTTCTTCAATGTAAATTATAAACAAATATAACAATTTATTGAATAAGATAATTAATTTCTATTTGTACGATGTAAACATATGTATCTGTCGTGATAAACATAAATAGTTCGGTATTATCTACTCGTAGGTATCCGCCCGAAACATTATTATTTATCTTCTTGTCGTCCTAAATGCATACTATGCCATAGTATAACAAGCTTCTAGTAAGTCGGTTTATATCTTTAAAAATATATAAAGATAGCTTGTTCAAGACAATACTAGATTTATCAAATTTAATCGTCCACTAATAATGTTTACGTTTATTATTAAGAGATGGCATCACAGTACACGTAGCTCGCGCTTTCATGTGGTGACTGGTTTTAAGTCAGGTTGTTGCTCCGATATAAGTCAATCAGGCCACCCCACCCGACAATGCGATCGCCCGAAGGACGTGCCGGTAACCTGAGCCAATTGCGGGGGCGCTCACACTTCAAACAACAGAAAACGCTGCGCTGTCTTTAGACGAGATCTGAGGAACTACCGTGTCGGTACCGCTGCCCGGATCGACAATGGGAACCGTAACGAAGCTAGTTCGACCCCAAGAATGGTCGAGGAAACGGCGGCAGCGAGCCTGACGGCCCCCGCCAACGATCCTCCCTCAAAAGGCCTCCAAACAAGCCAGGGAAAAAGAAAGAAAAATAAAAAGAAGACAAATGAACACTAAGAAGTAGGGCTGTTGATATTTTTAAAAATATCGGATTTTCGATGTATCGATATTTATAAAAATATCAATATCGGACCTCGATATATTGGAAAAAAATCTCGATATTTCGGTTTTATTAAAAAAATATAAACCAGCTTAACACTAAACATTATTGTTTTATCTAAATATGATAATGATGTGTACCAATATTTTTAAGTCCATCAGTTACCAAGTTTTTTAAGCAGTGGTAGTCTACTAGTTTTACTAGTGGAATAACATTTCGATGTCTGCGGGTTTGAACCCTGGCGAGTAATATCAAATTTTACAAAATTCGCGTACATTTATTTATTTCAATTGGTAACAGTATCGTCTGACGGTGAAGGAAAATCCCGTGATAAAACATAAGCCTGGAAAATGTTCTTGTGAGAAGAAAGAGAGAATGAGAGAAGAATGACCCAAGAAAGCAGCCACCTCAGAAGAAGAAGCCCAGACAATCAGAGCCTCCTGCAAGAGCAGACTTCGGCCAGCTTAGTGAATATATTGGATTGCCACGAGGGTACACCGTTTCATGGCTAACTCCCCCACGATAAACACTCCCATTATCATGGGAGGCAAGCGAAGACATGGCCAGAGGGGTAACCCTCATGTTATCTCCCTGCACGCCCCATTAAAGGGGTGAGCGTGAAGAAACTCTGCGGAAGTCAGTTAAGCAGTCCAAATAACTAATTATTCTCTTGTCTGTTCGTTGTATAAGTTACTCTTCTTGGTCAAAAATAAAGTGTTTGGTCGACATATTTGTCGTATACACAGCTATCCCAATTATCAATATTCTACATTAGTTAATTAATTACCGAGAAGATGAGCTAAATTACACTCCAACTTACAGTATAAATATAATTGTCATGTCTCTTGTTAATTCGAGGTAATCTGTGGTTTTTACAATAATTTTACTAACAAATCGAGGAAATTTCGAAGTATATGCTGTTATTTATAATATTAGGTTATTTATTTAACAAAAAGTAATGAAACCATTATTAGAGATATCTCAAAATCGATAAAAGAGTTACAGACGTTAAGGATTAATCTATACTCTATACAAATAAACAAACACACCCGACTGTTTGTTGTGGCAAAATAAATGCCTATAAAAGTATATACCACACTTACAACAATAAAATATTTTTTTTATTTCTGTCTGTTTGTTCGATTAATCTCCGAAATGGCTCGGGATCTCCACTGTCAGGTAGCTGGTATTATAAGCCGTCATAAAGGTTATATTTATTTTAGAAAAAAATCAGAGTTCCGCATAAATATAATAATTTATACAAATACCAGACAGACGGAATCGAGAGTGCTTGCTAGAAACAAAATAAAGATGAAAAAACTTAAAAATGCTTCACTATGAATACAAGTAAAGTTATAAAATCTTTTTTCACGATAACAAAGTGACGCATACCCCTTAGTATATAATATACACACCTCAGCAACATTTCTTATTATTAAACACAAATTATGAATTTTTAATAATTAGCAGGAATATTTCCTACCCTTAGATCTGTTAGATCCTTAGACCAATTGGGCAATATCCAAAATCCCAACATTAATCCTGCGAATATATATGTAAATAATTTTGAAGAGTTCAATATTTACTTATTATGATTACTATGATTTAGTTTAAAAGTCAATTTAATATAGTTAGTTTCTCATACTCTTTGGCTGACCAAATGTGAAAATTACAGTAAACTTGTCTTACTGCCATCTATATGTACTAGAATCATAGAGTGCTATATAGATAAGATACGACTCGTACAATACAGATGCTGTTGTCCTCTTATGAAAAACGTGAAGAACGTGAGAGGTAACCATCCTTAATTGAAAACGTACCTATAGTGTGAATTGAGAGTGAATTCATTAATTTAAGCTAGCTAAATATTCTAAATTCATTTACGACTGCACTCAAGTAATGCTCTCAAATTTTACAAGTGTACCTACAAGTTAATTAAATTCTTATAAATAAAAAAATAATGTGCAACAAAATTGTATATCTTAAAAATACCTACACAATCTGTTTCCTAAAAATAACCTACAGTAACGATTCAAAAAATGATAATTTAAAGCTCTATTACTCAATATATTTTTCTTCCATATTGGTTGCTACTCGGATCTTATAATAACGTACTGTGTGATATTTCAAACACATAATTTATGTGAACGACAAAGTACAAAAAATACTTTCACATTTGAAGGAATCATTAAAACATCAAAACCTTGCTTTTGTAATTTAAAATTTAATTCCCTGTCTACTCTAATATCTCATAATATAGTAGGTGGTAGAACCACGCTGAAGCTATAAATGGTTTCAGCATGAATGGGTCGGCTCGTCCGGGGTAGTAACACCTTTTCACAGAAAACCGACGTGAAGTAACAGTGCTTGCATTATTGCGTCTCGTTCGGTCAGTGAGATTGCCGGAGGCTCAACTCCCCTTCCTTTCCTTTGCCTCCTTCCCCCTTCCCCCTACCCACTTCATCTTCCCCGCCAACACAGGCTAGCAACGCACTTGCGACTCCTCTGGTGTTGCTAATGTCTATTGACGGTGGTGATCACCTAACATCAGGCGACCCACCTGTTTATTTGCCTCCTATGATATGAAAAAAATGCAATTGATCATATCATAGTATTTTCATTTTTCAAATTTGAACAAATATAATATATTTATATTTGATAAAAGTAAAAGTGGCAACCCTATTGACAATTTTTCATTTTTTATGTATTCTTTAATAAGTTTTCTTTGCAAGAATAAATATATACAGTAACATTTTTTATAGTACATAGTTAATGTACAGGGATTTTTTTAACTTTATTTTTGACAATCAATCGTTCCGATTATATATAATATATAATTTATAAATATTTTTAATATATTTTTATAAAGATTATATATAAAATATAATATATAATATACGATATAATATCACAAGCGTTGTGCGATCATTTCAATATTAAGTATCGTGTGAATCAATATTCTAACAAGATGGTGGATCCCTTGCTAGAACCTTCCAGAGAGTTTTTGTGGCATCTCAGAATTTCATGCCCCATGGTATTATTTTCCATTCACTTCACTTATGCACAATAAACTAACTATATTACGTAAACACCACCAAATTTACACAATATAGAGTCAAATTACACACGATTATGAATAAAATATAAAATCCACTACATGACAGACTAAGATCCCGTCAGAAACTACAGAGAAATTAAACGCTGGCATAATCTATAGAAAAACTCATGATTCAGCAGATATCTTTTTTTCTAAATATTATATTGTTAACAATGAATGACGTATAGAGGAAATAAATAAATAAAACTAATAGAGTTGTAGTTTGTTATTTGTATATAGTATCTGAATTACACGTGTGTATGAGTGTAAGTTCTGTAGTGATGCGATCAGAGTCGTTTCGATCCCAGTTGTCCCGCGGAATTCGCTCGAGCGCGTGTGTGCGACTGTGCGTAGCCGCGCGCCGCGATCGCCTTCTGCGGAATTCCTAGGCGAAGCTTACGCGGACTCCCGTTTAAAAAAGAACTTTTCACTAAATTAGTTATTTATCGTACAGCGCAGTGTTCTTGTCTTTATGGTAAGGATTTTTATAAATCTTTCATTTATTATTGAAGTTTTTATTACTTAGATATATCAAGAGAATTAATTAATTTAAACAATGTAATAGTATAATAATTTTTTGATTATCGTGTTGTTCTTTGACATTGAATATCTACTGAAAAGTTATAAATGTTTAATCCCCTCAATTTACCTATGAGGTAGTTTATTTTATAAATATTAATAAGTTTAGCAAAATTCATGAAATCATTTGACAATCGGTTGTAAACAAAATATTTCTATATTATAGATTGATATCATTTTTACATCATGTATTACGCTTTTAAAGTACTTTTTGTGTTATGTTGACCTTTAGCATACTTGAGTTTCGATGACGATGTATTAAATAATAAGATAATCAAACTAAAATACGCTCTTTTTATATTTTTCGATGTGGAGGGTCATTACTGATCGGGCGAAACGGTCATTAATTGACCTTAACGTTGGGAATTACAGTATAATTTGACTAAATCACATTTATAAAAGAGGAAAATGATAAATATATCTCATATATATCTATTATTGTTTGCTTGCTTTTATTTTATGTATAACAGATAGTATTAGTGTTGATTTTTTTTAAATTTGGTATTTTATTTTTTTTAAGATAAATAACCATTTCAATAGTGTCAGCTGTGTTTACGTCCAGAGGTGTTTAGTTATAAGTATATTTACAGATTATATAATTTCAAATCGTAAGATAAACCAATTACATTATTAATTAAAAATTTTACTTATAATATCATTAGATGAAACAGTTTCGTAGATCTGTTAAAAATTGTTAGAAAATATATATTTTTACATACATACATTTGTGCAGAGTGAGAGAACTTTATGTAAGTTTGCAATTGAAATTTATTTGCCAACTGACTATAAATCTTCTCTGTCAGCTACACTTGAAAGTCAGTTTCTCCTTTAGTTTTGGCGTGTTATTACGTGAGATTGGGGTGAAATATTAAAACCAACATAATGTTAAATTATTATTAAAAAATATAGCTGCGTATGCTGCGATTCTAAATAAATATAACGCTTATATAGCGATATAAAACGTTTAGGTATTTAGTGATATTAAGCAAAATACATGAATGTTTATCTTCTACACATATAATAACAATGTAAACTAACGTGTATGAAGTTTTTAAATATTTGTAAAAAAAAATGTTGCAGGTCTAGGAATAAAATACATTTCAATTATTTTTAGAAATATTTGTCTGTCTGTCTGTTTGTTTGAACACGCGTCACTAATAGAATACTGCGTTCAAGATACGTTGTTACGGTCTTTCAAAAGTTATAGTAATTTTAATGAAGATGCGATTAAAGTATCTATGAAACAAAAATAGATCAGATGAATAGTACTACGAGAACGAAGAAGGAATTAATACATTCAAATAATTTTGTTAATGACTATTTTTTACATAGGGTTCCTCGCGGACGAAGTCTCGGTCACAATTATAGAAAATAAATCGGTTTATTTAAAAAGTAAATTAAATCTGACGTTTAACCAAATCCAAGATACCTCTTGGATCTATCGAAGAGTAGTCAATAATAAAATAATTCCTACATATAAATAAATGTACGTCCCTCTTCAAACTGAACCGAAGTGTACAATTTGGACCCGAATCATTTTCCACGTGACACCTATCTTACTGTTAACTAGGTGATATACGCGACTTTGTCTTTATTGTTTATTATTCTCAGTAAATATTTTATGTTCAAAAAACAAAACTAAAAAAATATGAAAGCTAAGAATTAGATTGCTCACAATGTTTTTTTTTAAATTCAATTATCCCTTTCTTCTGTTCTGTTGCGGATGTGCACCACTCCGCTTGTCTTACTTTTCCACAACAATAAAACACAAGTCATTCAACCCATAGTTCTTATAGTCGAGGTTTCCTAAAACTGTAACGCCTTTATATTAAACATGCGAAATTTTTAACTAAAGGAAATCATTTAGTCACACAGCGATAAAGGCATATCAGTCTATTCACAAATTTAATATTAAAATATGATTTTAGAGTATCAATTAGTTTTAATGTTTCATTTCTCTTTCTGTTTCAATTTCCTTGTTTTTATATTTTTATGTTAAATCTTCAAATATGGAAAATAGTTTGATACTTGATTATTTAATTTATTATTGGAGCATGCCGTGGTTGTATAAATATGATTACATTTATAATGAATCACTATAGTCCTACTTCTTATATATTGACTAATGTTGGCGACCCTAAAATAAATAAATTAAGATATATAAAGGCCAAATGTACACAGTAAAACGAAAAATAACTATTTTATTTAATACCATTTGTGTAATACGCGCGCAATCCTCTGTTACTTTCTTAGTCTCGCCGGAGCTGCTACACTTTGTGGTTTAATTCCTTGCCTTATAATATTAGTAATTATAACAAAATATATATACAATACATATTTCAGGTATCATTAAGTATATTTTCTCCACAACACCAAGGTGCCATCGTTTGAAGTGTATTAGCTAAAAAATTGCTTAGTAAAGTTTGCGCTTTCCATAACTTTGTGATTTAAAAATTATTTCCAGCAATAATTAAAATTACCATTTTGTAATAATAGTAGAGTACGGAATTTCCAAATTTCTTTTGACGAATGAAAGCTCGAAGTTGACGCAGCACTTTAAGCCAACCCATAACTTATCGGTCGTGTAACATGTGTAGATCTATATGAAGTAATATTTTAGTATCAGTTGACGTCTTCCAGTGTGGTTGAGTGTTATTGAGCTCCCTAAAATAGAACCTTTTGGACACTTGCATCATGTAACTTAGAATTCTGTCCTGTGTAATATTCTAATGATGTAATTCCTTCAGGTTTACTTACAATATTTTGCTTAAACGTAACAATAGAAAATAATTGAATTAAAATTGCACATCTTTATTGTGATCCGTTTAAGAAGCGGTATAGATATGATATCGTTAAGTCTTTCATGTGAAATATAATATGAAAAGGAGAGTAGAGAATTAAACTAAACAGCTCTTTAGAACCCTCTCCATAGTATACTTACACGTTAAAAAACACTCAATTTGTGTTTGTGCAGCTCGACATATTTCGTAACAGCGTTTCCACGTTCGATTTTGATTATATTTTATATTATTTCTTGATAATCAGCCCTGGAACCCAAAAAATATTTTAAAAGTTGATTTTTGGAAGCCAATTTTTTTTTTATTCTACGTCGGTAGTAAACAAGCATGCGGGCCGCCTGGTGTAAAATTAATTGTTTATTCTATTTGAATTGTCTAGTAAACGGTCATAACTCTCTTCCGATGTTAAGTGATTACTATAGCCTATTACTATCTATGACAAGAGAGTCAGTGGAAGTAATATTACCAGCCGAAGTTAGTCGCTGACATATCTTTAACCTCTAAAAGTAATTCAGTACGATTGTCGTACTAGTAACACCAACCATACACTTTAAACCGTAAGCAAATAAATTTTGAACTGCTGCTTTAATTTTGCAATTAGGTAGATCAAGTTACCCCGCTCGTATAACTTTCACACGCGTGGTGAACGTTGTAGGTGTAATTTGGCCCAAAACGAATGTCTACAAAATCGCCAATTATTTATATCAAATGGATAGATTAATTCGTTTTCTATACAACCCAACTAATAAACGCCAATAAAAAAACTTAGGATAGCTGTGACCATAAATATACACCATAAATATCCATATAATTATACCACGAAAGTCTTCAAAACTTTTTACCAGAATTTGAATCAACATAGTATATCTTAAACTATTTGTTTGGTTACAAAGTAGGATAACATCCCTAAAAATTATTAAATTGATTAGTAATCTGTGTATGGTACGTGATGCAAATATGTCGTCTTTGCAATCTATAAAGGGCATAAGTAAGAATGAAACAAAAGCGAACCGTTACACTGGATGCAGATTTTTTTTTTATAGTTGCACGGCAAAGTATTTGCACTGTGCATGATGGTAAGCATTGAAGTGTCATTTAACGCTACTAGTTTCCAAAACATCTAAACCTATTTTGACGAGACTTTTATGGGCAAATACAGAAATTAGCACAGAGTACTATCTACTATATTAATAAGCTAAGCGGTAATGATAATTTAATAGAAGTCAACTGAATTCTGTAAAAGATTCGTAAGGATTTACAAGTAATGATAAATTAAAATAGTCTAAAATGTAAAGAAATGATTATCTGAAATTGGTCAATGATTGACTATTTAGATATCACAATCTAACTAACATGTCAGTTTGAAAATATCGTTTAAAATATAACACGGCACAGTTTGGTACAGCTAGGCTCGGAATAACAAATGACATTGGAAGCAACTCCATACAAAACGGTCGGTTTGATTAAATTCAATTTGAATTTCCTCGTCGAGAGCCGCTTTGTTATCAGTTATCATGCAGTCATCGACGAACAACACATACACACACACGTACATACCGATAGAATTTTAAATCATCCATCACTAACACAATTTGGGAGGTACTTTGTAAATTTGAGGCCGATATTAACATTATTTTAAATAAAACATTTTGTCGAATATACGCTACACGTGTACCCGTAACGCGTGTATTTTCCCAACATTATCTAATTTACCAAGTATAAATCGTATCACATAATTATTCTGTAGACTAGCTATGCTCGCGACTTCATCCGCGTAAAACCTTATGTAAAAACAGCGATTAATAAAGTAATCTGAATGTATAAAGTTTATTCACTTATCTATATTTCTCTCATACGTAAGTCACGTCGTTATTAAAAGAACAATAACTTTTGATAGACCGAACCGACTTTAATGAAAGAAAGAGTAAATGTTACTCCAAGATATGCTTTATCAAATGTTTCATCAAATACATGGTAAGCGTAGGAACTTTATTCTCTTTTTATAAGCACAATTAAGCTTTTTAGTGTAATAAGATTTATGACAAATATAGAAACTATATAAAGAATAGATTCCAGTTTACAATGTCATGTGTAAAAATTTGTCATTCATAATTTATATTGTTAGTAATGTAAATATTGTTTTCTTAAATATCCATAAACAATGGAAGTATTCCCACATAAACGCATAAAACTATAATTTCGAATATAATTCTTACTATACACAATTAGGGTATACAAAAAATTATTTAAATAAGCCTATCTTTCTTTCTTAGTTTGTTACAAGAGATTCCACGCTAGTTCTAAAAAAGATAATTAACTCAACTTAGTTGTTGGAACACATCGATTTTTCAACAACAGATTTTCAATACGATATTGGTATAGTGTGATGGAATTCAAGAGAAGTATTTAAAAAATATTCAAAAGAAGATGTAGGTTTTTCCTTGACAGTATTTATATGCAGGTTTTACTAAAAATTGAGAGAAGAAACGAATCCATAACGTATATAACGTACGATTGCTTAACCCTAAAAACACGGAAATAAAGATTGTATTTAACAAAAACTAGCTCATTAAATTGCCATACATTTAAAAAAATAATGTGTTTGATGGAGGATTCGCGTGTCGTGATTCATTGAGTATTTACGAAGTATAGTGTCAAGTGACAGCAGATTGTGAAATAGTCTGCAAAAAGATCGCGGGTTAAGTTAAACACTTATCGCTAGACCGAGTGCCAACAAAAGCATGTCAGACCCATCGGAGCTGTACCCTACAGTGAGATCACAAACATGAATAATTACAATACTTAACACCTTACTGACGACGTAATTAGTAAGTTCATTGGTCGTCCATCTGGCGCGGGAAATTGTGGATTACAATTTAAAAATGGCAATAAAATATAAAAAATGAAGCCGACATAAAGAAAATTAGACTAACAGAATTAACGATAGCAAAAAAAAGGTGCGGACCAAGAGTTTGCAGAAAAAAATATTCTAATACCAGTTTCTACAAACACTAAGATGTATTTAGTTTATGATCCAATGTTCTGATTAATTGAACACTAAACTATTTGTAGTGAAATTGTTTTTATTTCCGTGGTACGAATAATGCATTTACTGGTTTCAAATACTAAAAATTCAAAAAAATTCTTCAGTGGTTGGCAAACCAGGGTCTTTCTCTCCGTCATTGTGGCTGTTCCAAAAAATGTTAGCGCAGACACGAAATATTATTTACTATCTGAGCCGTGCAACTTCGTCGGCACCAAATCGTGGTTATCACTCGTTTTCAATTGTACTTATTAACGCGAAAAATTGTGATAATCCTAAAACCCGATTGCAACGACATTCACCGAGAGATCTTTTTAAAGCAAGCGTCCAAATCGTGTTTAACTTTTTTGTAATAACACCGCTACAGTTTATTTCCAATTGTGAATCCAAACAATCCAGGGACTCATTCAAACATATACCCAGTATGTGAGCAAATAAGCCTAGAACCCGTTCACAGAATCACCTACCTGGTTCAATTAAGATAAAAACTAACCTATATATATTGGCAGTAATATAGAAAAGAAGCATAAAGAGATGAAATATAGTTTAAATTTTTCGCGATTCTGTATGCTATACAAAGCGCAAAGAAAATTTATCAAAGTTCGTTAAGAATTTCATTAATTACAAAATTTTAACTTTCGTCCGTTATACTGTAAAATCCCTTGCGTTTTGTTGGAAAAAAGTTTCCTAGATGTGACTTTATAATATTAGTTATCGTGTCAAGTTTTGTCAAAATTGGTTCAGTACTTTCAAAATGATACGTGTTCACAGGGACAGACAGACAAAAATTATAAAATGATTATTTTTAGCATCTATATCGACAACAAAGTCTACCCTGATTATAATTATCAACAAATATTTAATATACAGATTTGGCCTTGTTACAGTTTTATTATTGTAACTAGCTGTTACCCACGGCTCCGCACGCGTTTTTTGAATGTATTAAATAAATTTAAAATTGTTATAACATGTGTAAATAACAATAATACTCTTTCAAAAATATTTTTAAGTATGACACGCACATCATCTACAGTAACAGGTAACATTTACATTATATATATGATTACTAATAGTGTATCGAATGGGATGGGATTTATCATAAGCCACATAGCTGGAACTTTAAACTACTATCTAGGTATCACTCTCAGTGCTCACTTACACTATATAAGAAAGTAATGAAAAATTAAGCTATACATTATCGAACAATATGTGTTCAATCTTTTATTATATAGATATAATATCGGGTATCGTCTGCTGAACTCGCTAACTTAAAATAAAACAGCTAATTAGTTAGTTATTTGCCCGTAAAATTCCCGTTCAAATATTACTTGTACTCCGTTGAAGCTGTTAAGCTTGCTAGGTCAATAGCGTAGTCATTTCTAAGAAAACAAAACCGTTCATAAAGGTCCAGCTGTTTCGGAGATTACCCGGAACAAATAAACAAACAGATATATCGACAGAATTAAAAAAAAAAATGTTGATATTTGTAGCACCGCAGATATATGTATTCACCAAAAAGTATTTATTTGAATATTATATACACATGCTTTATTCTTATAATACGTAATATCTCACAAACTAAAAATTGGGAACAAAACTAACATAGAATAAACTTTTTGAGGAGTTTTTGACGGGATTTCAGTCTGTTATGTAGGGATTTTATATTTTATTCATAATATGTTAAATTGGCGGCGTTTTATGTAATATGGTTTGTTTCTTATGCTAAGTGAAATTAAATGAAAAATAATACCACGGAGCATGTATTCTGGGGTCTTGAAAATTGAGAAGATAAAAATTTACGAAATATTATATAGAAGATTTGGCGCTTATATATAGAGAATACATAAGAACTACCTATATTGACAATTTCAGAATTGGCAGTATGGATTAATTCCTTCGCCTGTATTGTGATGGACGAATATTATTACTACTAACCTTTTAGAATAGCAGCACAAAATAGACTTTAAAAATGTTTGCGATAGCAACGTACTACTTATAATAAAAATTGGAATTAAAAATAACGTAGAATAAACTTTTGAACAGGAACACAAAATAAACCCTAATAATATTTCCGATAGAATGTTATCATGTTACCATGGCAACGCATATAATACTGACACTGACACGCAGCGGATGCTCTAAAAATAGCCCGATTTTGAGACATTCTTCATTAGTGCTCCGCTCCTATTGGTTTTAACCTGATGATATAGCCATCCTCGATAAATGAGCTATCTAACACTGAAAGAAACTTTCAAATCGGACCGGTAGTTCTTGAGATTATCGCGTTCAACCAAACAAACAAACAAACAAACTCTTCAGCTTTATAATATTAGTATAGATATATAGATATAGAGTATATAGATTAACTTGATGTGTAAGAGACAAGTTGTTTTTGAAACGCAAGCTTTCGGAAAAGAGGCACATTTTTAAAAGCAACAATAGTACGGCTGGCCACTAGCAACAATAAGACATATTAAACAAAGACAAGTTCGAGAGTGTACTTTCAATCCTAATTATTTCTAGTCTCTACTAAAAGACATCTTCATTTTAAATAAAAATTCTTAGAATAAACTTCATTTTTGTATTGCTTATATTTGACTCAATTTGAGTCACGCGTTTGCTTAACACTGCTTTAGTACATGGTTGAATCTACTTTAATATATCTATTAACCACTTGTGCATTAAAAATGTAACCTTGAGCATTTATATCTGTACCAATAATCATTAGTTAATCATTACATTATCATTTAATATAAAACTTGTCACCGATCAACCACTACAATATAATTTAATACAACTTACAAAAGAGTAATAAACTTTTTTTTACAGACATAACGTGGAATATACAACCACATGAAGAGCTATGAGAATACTTACACGAATATTAAAACAAAATAACGCAGACGATTACATTCCGACACGAACGTCGACTTAAATACAATAAATGAATTATTTCAATAGTAGTAACTGAAAAAAAAAAATGGAAATAACAACGATGAGTGCGCAATTGTTAAACATAACTGATAAACTCTTTTTAGAACCTTTTGTCAATGCGACGAACGTAACGCACGCCGCCGTGGCTCTGGATTCACCGAAAGGGAAGATCTTTAGCGTGATTGTGAAAGTTGTATACACTATAGGAATAATCGGGAACGCTGCTGCAATTATAGCGCTCAGAAGAGGCGAGAGGAGAGTTCGAAACAGAAAGCATCTTTTGTTGCTGACTTCTCTGGCTGCCAACGATCTTGTCGCTTTGGTGAGTTTGCATTTCTTCCAAACATTCATGACATTGCAGATATATACGTCTTTAACTTCCACTTTCATTAATAAGTGAATGAAATGGATAATAATTTCAAAATTACTATATAATAGCTTTTGCATTTATTTTTTTTTCCTTTTTGTTTTAGTCTACAGACTCTTGATCCGTACCTTTTTTTTGCTTAGATGTAGTTTTTTTTTTTTTACGTAAAAATCGTATCCGTGAGCATATATATGTATATATATATTATTATTATTAGTAATTTATTAAATATTCACTGTTTAATTATTATTAACTTTTTTTTTAATGGTTTAATGATGTTATTGTTTTTATAGCGCTTGCATTTCCATTCTTTATGGCCATTTTTGCATTTTTGATTGCTTTTGCATTTTAATGTTAAATTAGAAAACAAATAGTATCGATATTTTGACTTGTAACTGAAGATTGGTCTGTATTATCTTCTGCAATGTATTGTGGAATCGTTCTGTTAGAGTAAAACACAACTTTGTCTAAAACATTTCCCTAGAGCTTTTAAACTTGAGCCAAGCAATACAAGTTTAAGATTAATTATTGGAAAGCTTTTAGTTATCTTAAGAATTCGAAATACGAGCGATTAAATAATCGCTATTAACTTTAAACCGACTTGTTAAGTAGGTACTTGATTAATGAGTGGAACTGGATATGCGACGAGAAATGTTTTTGTTATAGAAGTTGAATTAATGAAATTGCCGTTGCTTTTTTATGTGAAACATCTATAGGCGGAGGGTAAACCTGATTGTTGGCGTGACGACGAAGAACTTTGAACTATTAAAGAGATAGTCAAAAACATTTGCAATCCTATCTGTGTAAATATAAGATTCAAACTGGTTTGTCCGCCTCTCGTTATATTAGTGTTACGCGACACGCGCCGACGACCTTGCGCCCTTTTATAAATGCCGCCAAACAAACCGCGCCTGCGCCTAGTTCATTTTTTGTATTTAATAAAAAATAATATTTATGTAATAAATTAAGTAAACAGCCATTATTTTATGTAGCAAATTTGTAATACTTTATCTTTTCATTATGCGATAGCTGATTCCTGTCGTAATCTGTTCTTTAATGCATATAACTTATAAAAAACAATTTACATGCTTCACATCTGCCAGGCGTTCCGTGACAACTCAATTATTTTATGATATTTTTTATTAATAATATGACTTAAAGAACAGGTTCAGGATTAGTAAATCAATGGAAGTGTTTTCTGGTATCACTTCCATCAACGCAAATTTAAACCCTTTAAAGAGTGCTTTTTATGAATCAAAAATTCATGTCAAGAGCAAAGCACAATCTTGGAATTTTTCCTATTACCTAACTACCCTTAAATGAAAAGTCTGTCGAGAAGTATCATGGAATAACAGCACTGGAACCTAGTTACCATCTTAGATCACATCGTCACATAACATGAGATGAGATTGGGATCAAAGGTAACAAGGTAACAAGGTATAAAATCTTTGTGTCTATCCCTCGTCCGTTTTAAGAACGTTTTTAAGAAAGTCGTAGTGGTAGAGTAGTTTGATCGGCGGAATATCAATCCGATGTCCACAGGTACGCACTACATGACGTACCAACTAATTTTACGTAATACGCGTATATTTACTAATTGAAATTGGTACCACTATCGACTGACAGTGAAGGAAATCATTGGGAGGAAACCTAAACCTCGGAAATATTTATGTAGTATCAATTTATATGGGAAAATTTTAGAACTAGATTACTCAGAGTTTGAAAACGTCAATACGTCGCGTCTAGATCTGGCGTGATGATTATGACAATACCTTCCTTCTGGAAGAGGTTTATGGCCTTGCCGTTGGTCTTCTTCAGGGTGGTGATGAAGATGATTTTGAGTAACAACTACTTTATTATTTAAACAATTTATGTATCGAAAAGTAGAAGTGAGGCCACTATATTCGTGTGTGTTGAAGAATGAATGTCTTATAGGAAATATTTTGTGTTGTGACGCGAGCAGGTCGGCATGATGTGCGCGATGCTGGTGGCGGAGCACGTGCCTAACGTTAGCAACACGCAGTGGTACTGCGTCGCGAGAGTGGTGCTGCGGATCTTTGGCATCGGCAGCGTCTGCATCGCTGTCACCATGGCGTTGGAGCGGTATCTCGCACTAACCAGACCCTTTTTGTATCAGAAGGTAAGTCGCTTAAATTCTCCAACCCTAAAGTAAAATATATTTAAAAAATATTTTATTTAGAATATAGAAATAGTTATTAATATATAGGTATATTTATTTAGCAGCAGACTCTTGGTTCGTACCTTTTTTCTGAACTTGTCTTACCTTTAATGCAGCTTAAATACAGTAATAAAGTGAGCATAACAAGATATTATTATTATTTCTTTAATTAGTAACTCGGACAGTTACTAATATTATTAATGTGAAAATAGGTTTGTTTCACTATAAAATACGATAAAAAGCTTTATTTTTAACCGACTTCAAAAAAAGAGATTCTGCATTCGACCCGTATGTATAAATACGTATATGTTTGTATGTCCCTGATCTTCTCAGAAACTACTAATCCAGTTTGGATGCGGTTTTCATTGTTACATGCTTACTTTATCAAAAAATATAAAATTAGATCTTAAATTATATTTTTTAATTAAGATAAAATATTATGTAAAATGAAGTAAATAAAATACTATTTCTACACTTTCGAGTTCGTGTTTTTGAAGGCGTTTAATTTTTTTTGTTATAAAACCTGAAATACAGAAACTTTTAATTAATATGTAATTGTAAATTGTGTAAATTCATTCTACTTTGTTACTAATGTGCCATCTCGTGGGAACAACAAAACGCTTCTATGCACTGAATTGATCGAAATTACATTTTACGTAGAGTTATCCTGGTAAATGAAGATGGATACAAGTTAACCTTCACCCAGAATATACGTAACTAAAGCCATGTGAAACAGGTACTTGATGGTCAATCTTTTAGTGAGTGCATCATCATTGTGTCTACAATAAGTTCCAATGAAACAGGTTTACACGGATATATTTATTTATCCATCACGAATGTACTTGATATCGCTCATTAATACATGTGGCAGAGCTTTTGGAAACCTTAAAAATGCGTGTGTCGTGTGACGTAACATGATCACCGCACCCACACAACGCTCCCGCACCGCGCCGCTGCGCCCTCATAGTCTTTCAGGGCTCTCTGTCTGTAGGTACGGTTACAAACCACAGGAATACTTGCTGCAATATTTTAAATTTTTAATGTTACTACTTAAATAAAGTATGTATGTAATAAAAGCCACCATGGCGGCTTCGTTCGGTTTAGTAAATTTTGACTAGTTAGCTGACCCGGCCACGCTTTGAGTTATTGAAAAAGAAATTCAAAATTGAATCGCAGCGCCATTTATAATTATATAATTTATAATATCTATAACAGTCGGTCCTACAGTTTTCTATCAACAATCTAATTCAAAGCGCCATCTGTTCGAGGCTGATGAAACTTACAATTAACAAGAATAATCAACATTGATCACTCAAGTTGGACCAAATTATACATAATTGCCAACGTTTCATGAAGATCAGTTGAGTAGTTTCTGATATCATCGTGTACAAACATCATGACACTGGATTCTTATATATTTACATGTATGTCGTCGTGGATGAGGTTGGGAGCGGTAGTTATAAAGATTACATACAATCAAAAGTTATCGTCATGTGTCAATTAATCGATCAGCCACTCAAGACAAATGAAGTAATAATAATAAAAGCGTTTACCTTAAACAACAGATACAGTAATACACTATTGAATATAGGATACGCATTATATTAAGAAATGTGAACGGTCCGGCGGTGCTCCGCAAGAAAGAATCCCACTTCTTTTTTTCGAACTTCACAGGCCTTCACATCTTGACCAGACTGCAAACTCCGTTCCGTTTTCGCTTCGCCTTTTATAGGCTTGCTTATGTCAGTACAAATACTTTCTGATGGTATAGACATTTGCACCGATATTATCTTCATCTAACTGTAAAGTTTATGTATACGGCGAATGCTGAGATAACTCTCAAATGGCACAGTTTTTTCAAAAATATGTTTAACTACCATTAAATTTTTGGCTATTTAAACTATATCTGTATATATAAAAGTCTATGTGTTATTCTATTAAAATAGATAACATATAAAGCAACATGAATAATAGTTGTAAATTTTAATAAAAGTCAAAATAAAATTACCATACGAAAATAAATACTACGTATCAAATGTATGCGAAATCGCTGATATAGAGTTATTTAACAAATTATTATTTATTTATTTTTTTTTTTCAAAAATCTATTCTATCTATATATATAATACCTTTAAACTAGCAATTCTTATATATTTTTATATTTGTATATATTCAGGATCTCGGAAACGGCGTCATCTATTTCCGTAAAACTTAGTATGTAGGCAGTTTCGGGGATGATAAATCGATCTAGCTAGATTTTATTCATAGAAAACTTTTTTAACTGAGTTTTAAGGCAATGAAAAAATTTAGCTAGAATATAAAGGTAAATTTCGCCGGCGCTGTCAAAACAAAAATAGCTCAGATGGAAATCGGTTGCTTCGAAATATAGTGGAAGAGATATATTTTTTTAATTTTTTTTTCGTGAAAAATATTAATTTTATAAGGCAAACCTAACGGTTTATTTCAATTTAAAAATATTTTTAAAAAACCGAGCTCGACTCGGTGCCCAGGTACTAGGGACAATGCAACGGTTGCAAGTGAAATGCAAGTAGTGTAGCAGTAGATATCCAGATATATGTAACAAAGAAAAATAATAGTGTAATAATAATAAATGAAAAAGTGAAAATGAATTAATTTATAAAAACTACAATTAACGTATTGAAAAGAAAACAAGATGGCAAATATAATTAATACTATTGAAATATGATTAATAACTATGAGGACACAATTTCCTGCACGATCATTTATCTAATAACTAAGCATTTTATTTAATACTCAGACACAAATTAGCAATTATTCTTAACAGATCAATCAATACTAGTGTTTACTATCACGAACTTTATTATCGTCTCCGTTTTAAATATCCGTTAAGGAATTAAATGTATGTAATTCAGTGAGTAAAATCAACAGACTTCTCTATTCTTGTTGAATACTAAGATTAAATCATTGCGGTAATTGCTGGCCTGGAGTGAACACGCCTATTGACAAGCGAAACGACTGCCACCGCCGCGCTGCCGGCTATCTACATAAACTTATCCAACAACCGAGTTCTTACTACATAATTGAGTTGGGAAACTGAGCAATGTTTATATAAGATACACTTTAGTAATTGATTTCCAATAATTCTCAGGATCTAGTTTGAGTTTCATTACTCCTATAATATGATCAGTCAATTCCGTACATCGAACAGCGTTGCTAGAAATGAAGAAATGAATTAAAATTGGCAGAAAATTATCAAATCTCGTAATAGTATTTTATGTATATTATGGATCAAGTGAATTAATTAGGGCATTATTATACTGTTCGGGCACTATGAATAATATAAATGATGTCTGAACTTACAGTCCAGCAAATCGGACCGAGTCTGAAACATGGAATGACCAGGTTGTTACTAATATTTAAAAAATCTCGGTATTTTTATATCCGGCTGTTCTAAGTTCTGTCAGACATACATTAAATTATCCAGAATATGTTGAGAGACATAGTTTAGATATTAAAATCCTAAAATTTAAATATAATCCATATTGGCCAGGTAGTATAAATAACGCCCTGATAAAGCGTTTGATCAATAACATACTTGTAATACAACTTAGAAGCTAGTTTGTTTGTACCGACCGAAGCACCTGATTAGAGATAAGGAATAACAAGGCCTATATATTAATGTGACCTAAAACAACGCTCTAATAACTCGGATGACTATATACTCGTATAAGATAATACATGCATAAATAGTTCGCTTCTCGATCACATGTAGCTGTTGGTTCTACTCGAATATAACTGAAAATGTATTAGTGTATTACAATCGTATATTACAACAAAATTTTAATACGAACACAATAAATTTAGAGAAGGACTAGCTCTCAAAGAGCTGTTATAACACATAGGAGCTAGGCAACAGATTTTCAACCTGGAGATGATAGCTTGTTAGATGATCTTTGAAAAATGACTTACCACCTTAATATGGTTTCATCATGTTGTTCTACTTCACTGAAAGCTACTGGTCGTATATAAAGGTTGGCTTCTTCAGCGATTAATCATCGCTTTAATTTTGTTTGATTTTATCGTGACTTTCAAACACTAAGTCAGAGATTATTCGGTGTACATCCAACAACTAAACGGAATGGTAATATCTATACCTGATTAGGTCGCCATTACGATGCACATCGCGATAACGCGTAATAAGGACTTGTTTTTCTTTTGTTCACGTATAACCAGCAAGCTTTAACAGTAAAAATTGATTGCTGGTCTTCTGAATATTGCCGATGTTCTTGTATTGCAGTTTGTAATCAGGCATAATGTAGTCACTAAGTCATGCTAGCAACTACGCATTACATTCGGTTTGCATTCACTGCTCCAAGTCCTAAATTTGTAGACAAACTCCATTACAATAAGAACGAATTTATGATAGAATAAAAAAAATTACTTAAATTATTTCAGAATAATGCAATAACTTATTTATTTTCTATTATGGATAATGTAACAGTCAACAGTCCGATGATTAATATAATAACAATAGTAAGGAGTATATTAGACCGAAAACATACAACACTTTACAACATCGATACAACTTACATTAAAGTTTTAAATAAGGCGTTCTCGTATCTATTTTACATATAACGATTTCACTTTTATTACAAGATCGTACTTTTGTTATACAAAAATGTAACCGACGTTTAAATTACATTGTGGGGATCCCTAATCATATTAAACTATATTAATTCTCGCTGAAAAAAACGAAGCACGACGTTTTCTTGTACGTAATCTTCAGATGATTAGATCATAATATTTTACTGAACTTATTCGATTAAATGCGTATTTTAGTATTTATTTCAATTTTGTTAATGGGAATAGTAAGTAAAATTGTATTATATATTTTTATGAGAAAATCCTACCGTGAAAATCTTTTTCTTTATTATGTATTTTCAAGTATATAATAATACTAGCTGTTACCCGCGGCTCCGCACGCGTTTTTTGAATGTATTAAATAAATTTAAAATTGTTATTACATGTGTAAATAACAATAATACTCTTTCAAAAATATTTGTAAGTATGACACGCACATCATCTACAGTAACAGGTAACATGTACATTATATATGTGAAAACTAATAGTGTATCGAATGGGATGGGATTTATCATAAGCCACATAGCTGGAACTTTAAACTACTATCTATGTATCACCCTCAGTGCTCACTTACACTATATAAGAAAGTAATGAAAATATTAAGCTATACATTATCGAACAATATGTGTTCAATCTTTTATTATATAGATATAATATCGGGTATCGTCTGCTGAACTCGCTAGCTTAAAATAAAACAGCTAATTAGTTAGTTATTTGCCCGTAAAATTCCCATTCAAATATTACTTGTACTCCGTTGAAGCTGTTAAGCTTGCTAGGTCAATAGCGTAGTCATTTCTAAGAAAACAAAACCGTTCATCTCCATCGTCCAGCTGTTTTGGAGATTACCCAGAACAAATAAACAAACAGATATATCGACAGATATCGACAAAAAAATGTTGATATTTGTAGCACCGCAGATATATGTATTCATCAAAAAGTATTTATTTGAATATTATATACACACGCTTTATTCTTATAATACGTAATATATCACAAACTAAAAATTGGGAACAAAACTAACATAGAATAAACTTTTTGAGGGGGTTTTTGACGGGATTTCAGTCTGTTATGTAGGGATTTTATATTTTATTCATAATTTTGTGTTATTTGACACTATATTGTGTTAAATTGGCGGCGTTTTATGTAATATGGTTTGTTTATTATGCTAAGTGAAATAAATGAAAAATAATACCACGGAGCATGTATTCTGGGGTCTTGAAAATTAAGAAGATAAAAATTTACGAAATACTCGTATTATATAGAAGATTTGGCGCTTATATGTAGAGAATACATAAGAATTACCTATATTGACAACTTCAGAATTGGCAGTATGGATTAATTCCTTCGCCTGTATTATGATGGACGAATATTATTACTACTAACCTTTTAGAATAGCAACACAAAATAGACTTTAAAAATGTTTGCGATAGCAACGTACTACTTATAATCAAAAATTGGAATTAAAAATAACCTTGAATAAACTTTTGAACAGGAACACAAAATAAACCCTAATAATATTTCCGATAGAATGTTATCATGTTACCATGGCAACGCATATAATACTGACACTGACACGCAGCGGATGCTCTAAAAATAGCCCAATTTTGAGACATTCTCATTAGTGCTCCGCTCCTATTGGTTTTAACGTGATGATATGTAGCCTATAGCCATCCTCGATAAATGAGCTATCTAACACTAAAAGAAACTTTCAAATCGGACCGGTAGTTCTTGAGATTAGCGCGTTCAACCAAACAAACAAACAAACTCTTCAGCTTTATAATATTAGTATAGATTCCTATAATGTATAAAAAAACTTGAGAGGTGTCAAGGGACACCCAGATGGAACGAAGTTCCTTTCGATTAATTAGTGAAGGAATTGTAATAAAATTTTATTTTTTTTAAGTTATAATAATATTTTTTTTTTATTATTAACAAATATAATGTTATATAAACTTAATCAGTAGGCTCAATTTTCGTAATAATTGGCTTGTGGTAACTGAAGTAGGAAACATATGTTTGGGATCATTATTATTATTTTTTTTTATTATTTACAAAAAACCTGTATACACTCAACAAGAATAATCGTCGCGACACCACACTGTTCAATGCGAAATGAAAATATCTGGCTTGCTTTCTATAAGAGAGAGAGAGACAGACAGAGAAACATGCAACGCCGCACAGCTTACAATAGCTTACTATAGCAAAAAGTGTCGTGACAACTTTTCGTAAGAATTTTTTCCGTCTAGCCCCCTTTCACAACGCGCGATAAGGAACTTTGTTCCAAAAACATAGAGTATAAAACGAAGATATATCAGTCCTATTTATTTGCACTTTGCTGTGGTTTCTAGACGTGAGTTTAGGTCCTCGACAAAATAAAATTTAGTTCTAGAACACTCTCGTATATTTGTCTAGCAACCATATTAATTGATTTAGCTCAAGCCTCTTACTTATTTCTGGTTTAAGTACTTATAAAGATGATCGATAATAGAAAAGTCTTTTATAATACCCCTTATTATCAACTTTCTTTTTAGGAGATTTTGTTTAGAGGCGGTACATTTGTATAAAAATTGGTAAAATTATTATATATATGCCTTGTATGAGGTATGGGTCGATTAAGAAATGCCGATGTAAGTGAATCGCGTTAGGTTTAGTTATAATTCTCAAGGGAGTTAATTACTTTCTCAGAAACAGTCTTGTTTGTGTCTCCACACTTGTAGGTGACTAATATGTGTGTTTGACCTCTACCCAACCCTACCAAACATACAGCGTGTTTGACCACTGTCGAAGTCGACTGTTTTGTAAACATATTCAGTTTTTATGTTTGGCTCAGACACGTAAGGTTTTTTTGAAATTATTAACCAAATTGTTTTATTAAAAGCTTCTTTCTTTTCATTGATTTTATGTCAGCATCTCAGCTGTAAGACTTCCACTACTGGATGTCTTTAGGGTCTTCCTCAGTTATCACTAGAATTAACCATTTTACGTCGCTTGTGTTCAGCCTGTTCCCACAACCTCTTCCAGATTTTCGGTCTCTTTTATATCACACTGTTATTTCGTTTTTCAAAACTATAAATACTTTATTTCATTTAGGCCCTAAGAAGATGCTTATAAATGTCAAAGCTATCACCGGGTCGGTCAAACAACCTAGTCATCGAGGAGAACCGGTGACAAACTCTTTATATCTTTTCATGATACATACTTTACCAAACATAGATAGTTATATTCGTTTTTCGTTGAAATACAGAGAGCAGCATCATTTTCAAACATCGCTAACGTTCACATATGGATCCACACTATAATAGCATATAAATATTAAAATTAACTTGATATGGTGCCTGAACTTACTATCCGGCAAATCGGTATTGTACTTTAGAAGTAATAGTTTAGCCTTGTATATCTTAAGAAATATTTAGCCATTATCTGTTACTCTATGGATAAATAAATTGATATAAAGTCATTGAGTAAGTACCAATTATAGCGTATGTCATTAACTGTAATGTTTTGTAGATATTTGTGCTAACGAGCAAATGATTATCATTAACTGGAAACCCCACCGCGTCGCGCCCCAACAGTCAACAGCCGCGTGGACAATCATATCAAATAAATTAACACTTCATAAATGGTTTATAAATAAACCATGGATAAAAATAGAAACATATAAATAATCGCATTTCATAAGGTTTATGCGAAAAATGTAGTTGCAATGAATGCCCATGCTGAGCGATGTCACCGTGCAAAATATTATGAGCCCTTTGATTTACCGGAGGGGTGATCGTTATTTTTTACCATCGCTGCATCGGATTAAAATACGTTACTAAATCAATATTTATACTGAATTAACGATAACTTACTAGTAGGTTATACGGGCACCGTGTTGATTGACGTAGAATAAAAAACTGTGTGTATCATTGTGTACCCTATAAAGTGAATCTTGTAACGCGCATAAACTATATACTTTACGAAGTCCCGTAGTATAAATATTTAATTAGACATTTACTTATTTTGGTATATTATTATACCCAGACAGACATTTATACCTATACACACAAATACAAACCTCCCTTACGTTTGATACGTAATGCGTAATGCAAATTTTTCCCTATCGTGCCATAAAAAATTGCACATCAAAAAGGAAAACATAATTATGTATAGGTACTCTGATACGAGTTTCCCAAATACTCACTTGGCTAACTACTACACTCGCGTTGAAATTCTATAAGTAAAAACCTGTAAACTTGTCTGTACGCTTAGCAAGTACTATCTTAGGCTCCAAGATAATATTTCTTTTTGTTTTCACTAGACTCTGCAGTCAGCAATGTGATACTGTAATCAGATATAGTGAAGGAAATAAATTTTACGGGTCGAGTGTGCCTTCTACTGTCTACTAATATTTAAAAAAAGGTTTTTTAGATATTAAAAAAGGTTTTTCTTTTTAGCCGCTTTTGGTAGTAAGATGTTGTCAGATTTAAAACACCATACTGAGATGCCTCTGCAATCTTTCATGATGTGTTTGTGTAGTGTTTGTTGGTGATTTTTTGCTTTACAATTTTCAGCGCTAAATAATACTTGATTTCGTCATGATGTACCATTGGTACCATTTGTAAAATCCTATTTTGCATTATTTGCAGTATGGAAATATTGGAATTGGTCGCACGTAACATATCAAGTGAGATTGTGACGAAACGGTAAACCTATAAACAATAAGAATGAAATTTTTTTTTTCGGAATGGAAACTCTGTTGACCTGGAAAGGTCTTTACAGCTTCACCGACCTATGAAAAATGACATATTATTATAGTCATCAACTATTATAGTTTTATGTAAGTCTCACCTTGCATCAAATCAACTCGAAACAATGTTCACTAAAAGAGTCGATAAAATTTCTTAATCATGACGCTTTTTTCTCTTAAATTCTGATCATGCGTCAGATACAAGTACCGTTAGGTAATTCTTCTTTTCACCAGATTGTACAGAATGTCAGTTACATTTTTGTAGTGCGTATACATGTGTATATAACTGTCTGTTTCTTTGGCACTTGCTATAAACGATTTGATGGATTTCAACATATGAAATGTCACTACACTCGTCTGAATTGCGGAAGTGACGTAGACTATATAATATTTATGTTCCACATCTGTGAATCAAAATATAAATATAAGTTGTTTTACCTACGTACCAGTACTAATTGAATGAATCTCTCTTTTATTTATATAACTAAATGGGTTTCAATGTATTTTTATTCGGTTTCTCGGTACCCTTGTTAATTACTTATTTTGGACGCGTGTGTACACAACAAAGAGTCGTGTTAAAATCGTCTAGAGAAGAAGTACAATACTAGCTGTACAGCGCAGTCTTTCATGCGTTTCAGTTTGAACATTCTGAATTATTAAGCATAAAGTAGCTTAAAGAAACTTTTTAAAAATCATGGCCGAGCCGTCTACGCGGATGAGTCGAGTGGTATTATCCATCACTTTCGTAGGCATTCATAGCTCATGTTTTATGGGAAGAGGTACGTCAGTACTTTTTTATGGTGATTGCTCTATGCCAAGGATCGTAGCGTGATGTTAGATAGGCTACAGTTATTCTTTCGTAAATAGGGTATAATATGCAAAAATATTTTTTCAAATCTGACTGATGGTTAGAGACATTAACGCATTCGCGCAAACAAAACTCGAGCGCGGCACATTTAATACGAAAGTACCCAAAATTTTAAAGCAAGTATTCAATACGTATTTAACTTTTTATATATAACACGGTTTTTGTTTAAAAAAATATTTTCTTTTTTTCTCGAACTGGCTACATTATTGGCCTAACAAGACCACTAAAGCTTCACCAGACTACTAAAGCGTGCGCTTAGGGCACTCAGCCGCAATTTTTTTTTAAAACGAATTAAACATTTATCTAAGAATCCCGCGGTGCGATTCACCTCGGGTCTCTTCATTATAGTTTGCGAACTTCGAGCGAAATGCAGTTGATTGCAGCGGCGCGGCGCCGCGGCGGTCCACTTACCCCGTCAACTTACACAATATATTATAAATAAATTGTTTGTTATGTTGTGTAAAATTACATGTCGTGTATGGCTGTGTATCAGAGTTATGTTTCCTTTAAGACAAGTATTAATACGAGTCAATAGTCACGTGAGAGTGTAAGTGCACGCTTATACTATCCCTTTCTGATCCCTTTCTGTCGATATTGACAAATAATTTATTACTCTTTCTTAAAATTCACTAAGTACATACATTTTACATAAAACCTAACTAAGACTATAAATAGGAATGTGAGTTTATTTGATTGTTTGTTGGTACACTTTTACGTCTTAAATACTCAATGTACCGTCAACATTTTTGTTTAGACGTTATTCAGGATACAGAAAAGGTCATACAAAACGTATTAATGAGATATAGTTAAACCCATATTAACATGAGCAAAGTCTTGAATTCAATATTTATACAAATATATATTTCAGTGAAAGGTGAGGACGAGCAGAAGGCTCGTTGTGTAGTTCTGGTTCTATGGCGATGTAGGATTTAAATCCAGTCGAGCAGCAATTAGTTGTAATCGAATTGTAGGTACAATGTAATAAATAAATCGGACAGGGTAACAACCGGCAGACCCAATCTCCTCGAGCGTCTGCATTAGAATGTCTCACCCTCAAAATCAACTCTTTTACAACAACGAGAGTGGATCTCGTGCACAACTTCCAATATTTAGATGATGGCACGGTTTCTTCATCCTTAATCAAATAAACTACTCTTAGTACTAAATTAATAACGAAATTTAAAGAAATTATCGTTTGTTATGACATACATCATTAAAACTTACATCAGGTTTTTTACTCTCTTTCGAAATTAATTATATTTATGTTATTTTAGTAACGTGCATCGTATAATAAAAATCAGTTGCCGAATATATGTACGGACATCACTTCAGAATGGTTGCACCTATTCGGCTAATTCATTTAAGTTGTGTTTGTAGTTTTTAGGACAAGGTTTATTTGTAAGGAAATAATTAACAAATCATATCATAGGAAATAGGGAAAACTGTGGATTACAAAATGTCCCTATAATAAATTGAGTCAGTGAATAAGACAGAAGACACTAAAAATATTGACAAATTTTCGTTCAGTTATTCAGTTGCCAATTTATTCCATTACATACACGTTAATAGAAGATTTGGTCGAATATATTCAAGATTTCCAATATGTAGAACTACAATTTTATAAATATAAAATATCATCAGTTTATTTTAATCGTCCTGCTAAAGAGTGAAGGTTATATTCAAAAATAAAGAAAATAGATTATATTACGTGCTTGACGACCACAATTTGTTAAGTATATTTCTTCGTAAGCATTTTCCGTTTCTCTCCTATAAGCTGTGGCGTGGCACTCAGGGCAAGCTCTACTGCTCACGCATCACAAGCCTCGCGGACTTATTGACAGCGTAATATATCGATAAGGGTATAAAACTACTCTTGACTTCACAACGCGATATTTATCACAGTTTACTGAAGGGTTCGCGAACCCGGAACACGTATCACTAATCGCTTTGAAAACAACGAGAGTCGGTCTGTTTGCTCATCCAGTTAATAACTTGTTATCGAAAAACCACTCACGATGGACTTGAGTTATCGGCTTGCTGCAGTTTACAACCCATGTGCATACCCATTAGGAATCACTTGAATATGAAATACTAGTAGGCCCAGCGGACGTTATCCCGCCTTAGTAATAAAAAAACCTTATCAAATTATTTATTTGTTACTAATTTATTAATAACTAAACCGTCTTCGTGTATTATTTAATGTACTGGTAAGAACCGCATGAAAATCCGTTTAGTCTTTTGAGTTCATCGCAAACAGACAGACGGACGTGGCAGAGGACTTTTTTATAATATGTAATGATCATTTAGCAAAACTACGATTTGTCGGTGTATATTTATTATCAAGAATAATGTTTCAAAATAAATATAATCCTAAACAGAAATCGTAAATTTGTTATTAACGAATTAGAAATCAGAGTTAGCACTTGTTTAATTTTTTATTCTTAGCTTATACTGGAATAATTAAAATCTAAAATAATATATGATAAAGTTCTGAAATAATAAACTTAGAATAATAACACATTCTAAGCATTTAAATAAGGTACGGTACAATCGACTTAAGGACTTCTTTTCGCAGGTGGATAGAAATATATAACCGAAACTATGTCTGAAATCGTCGACGTACAGAATTAATACTTAAAATAATATATGCCCTGTAGTTTCAGTTGCGTTTGAGATTTCCCGTCCTCGGATCCCGACAACCCGCACTGCCTTCTTACGCATCCTCTCAGTGCTACTATTTCATTATAGATACTTTTTGACCTATATTTTGTATAGAAATTGCTCCATTCTTAAGATTCCTAGCGTCATATATTTTTAACCTAACCTTCCTCAACAAATAGACTATGTAAAGAAAAATATTAAATAACCTATATTATTTGAACTTTATAATTTTATGATAAAATTTGTAAAAAGAAATGAGAAAATAAAAATTCACAACACTAAAAATATCCTGGAATTTTACTTCAGTGCACATCGAGTCTACGCGTATTGTAGTCCGATTCGTACCGCTACGGGTCGCTTTTGGACGATGTCCTCATAAATTTGAAGGTTGTAAGACTTTATTAAAATATCTTCATTTAGGTTTATATTCATATTGAGATGAAGAATAAAGTTCCGAGAGTTCCATTGTCCTCAAAGCGAATGGATCTAGTTATACAAAGACGTTCGTGTAACCTTCTATTCACACACTCAATATGCAAATGGCTTTATATTTGAAAGAAACCTTTGCCATAATTATTAAGATACAAAAAATATATACATATGAACAAAACTGAAGTATCTGATATTAGTCCCTATTTATCTCCGATACAGCTGAAATTTAGTGAGACACGCAAATAGAATATTTTCAGAGTTACGAGTATATTGGCTATACATAATTACGCTTTTCAGTAAGAACTGAATATCAATGACAAAATTTAACAGGTGTAACTTAATATCAGTAAAAGGGATATTGAATTTATTAATTACTAGTGGGCGCCCAGTGGTCGACATTCGACCATAGTTAATTGATTTTAAAAAATCTATGTGTAAATGAAAATTGAAATTATAAAGACACAAATCTCAAATTTTAAGGAAACATAACTTTACGATAATAAAGAAATGTATCGCAACCCATGATACAATTTTCAATTAATTTTACACGACACCATGGGTGGGTGGTATTTCTGGGTGATATTGAATTAAATGTAGTCTGTTTATTATGAGAAATAGTGATATACCCAGTATCATCGTTTGGAAATATAATCAATATAATCAAATATAATACAATATAACCAAATAGTGAATCCAAGACAAAGATGTTTTAATACTACCATTAGCTTTTGAAAATAAATTCTTTTCTGTTGATACATGAGGTTGAATTGCAACATTGTAACCGCGGAGGTCTAAGTCATGGATTATTTTTATGAACAAAATTCTTATTTTGATCATACAAATTATTATTATTTGGCTCATTTTTTTATTAATTCATCATTTGAAGTGAGTTCATCATAAAAAATAATAAACATTACAATAATAGTTATATTTTATAATATCATTGTTGAATGTAGGATGAAAAATGGTAATTAGAACGTAAGAGTTAAATATACATACAGTCGAGCATAGCAACCTCCTTCACAGTTCACACACAACCTTTTTTGAAATTCGTATTTATTGACGGCTGTCAAAACGTCTTTTATATTTACATGTGTGTATATGTTGTGTAAAATTCAAGCAGTAGTGTGAGTAGTGCATATTTTAATTAATTTAATGTACTTTTAGTGCATTTTATATAAAATAAACAGCTTTCTGCACTTCTCCGCCATATAAACTTTAACTGTGCCGAATTTCAAGTTCACCCGTTGACGGCAAGTAGGTTAAAAAGGGGTAAAATTTTTTTGATTCACGTATTAATATGTAGTTATTACCATGGAAATAAACAAAAGATTTGACATTAGATAAAATTCGTAGTTCTTACGAAATTATCTAATTATTCGAAGTCGCAGGTGCCAACTATACTAATATTATAAAGAGGCAAAGTTTGAAACTTTTAACGTTTAGGAGATAATGTCTGGATATACTAAACTGATTTTGAAAATTGTTATGCCAATAGAAATCCATGTTATTTCTGAGTGCCATAGGCTATTATTAACCTGAAAATGAGAATACTTCTTTGTGGTAGTGGGATTTGCAAAGTAGGTCGAAGAAAAAACGGTCGAACGAAAACTTTTCTTCGATCTGACTACGTTATTGACCTAGCAAGGTCTTAACAGCTTCGCCGGACTACAGTCGAACGAAAATGTCTCTTACGAACTCAACCTTAACTATGAGAGATATGTGATTGAGGCCTAGAGAAAAGCTGTAGAGCTTAATAATGTATACAAAAAAGTCAGCGACAGCACATGTCCTAACTTCAAGGTTTTTTTTATTATAAGAGCGGGACTAGCTAGTTAGCCCGCTAGTCTATACTAATATTGTAAAGAGGTAAGTTTGTGAAGTTGTAGGGGGTAATCTCAGATAGTACTGGTCTGATTTGAAAAATTCTTTCAGTATTATATAGCTCATTTATCGGGTAAGGTAGGCTATATATCATCACGCTAAGACCAACAGAAACAGATCACCAATGAAGAATATTTCAAAATCGGCGTATTTTTTTCCTTTTCACAGCTTAACAGTTTTAGCTTTAGCCTAAAGTAACTATTCTGCGAACAAGGAGTCGCGGGCAGAGCCTAGTGCTTAATAAAGGATAATTCTATTATGTAAACGAGTTCACGTTATTTTAAATCGTGAATCGCATTAACTTGAGACATGATCACGCTTATACAAGCATTTGTTGTTGCTATTCCTAAATGTAACTAAGGTTTAAAAGTTTTAATTTATGAGTTTGCTGTTAACCCACAGTCTCATTTGACACTACGTGGCGTTTCCCTAGTAGCAGGCAGAGCCTGAAGTCTGGATGTTTAACGCAGCTGTCGGAACATATGTATAAATATTTTTCGTCTTAAGTGTGGCATTTAAGAGCCCAGTCCATATGACTAAGGTTTTATCACGATGTGTTTCTTCAACCAAATCGACGACGACAAGGTGGCCTGATATGATAATACTAAGCCATGATCACTGGAGGATGGATGCTATAGTGTGCTTCGGCATTTAAATATTCAGGAGAATACCATAAAGTTTGACAGTTTTAAAAAGTTACAAAAATACAAAAATGAAATACTTTTTTCCTTCGCTAATTACAGTCGTTGTTCTTTGATGAAATTGTATATATAAATTATTTATCACTTCAAATTTTATATTTCTGTTAAGTTTCCTAGATCTAATAAACACGTCACATTTTACATTCCTATACTAATTTAGGTTTTTACTCTCCGATCAAACATAATATATATCTCATATAATACATTACATAACAAAACATGCAACATTTACTCAAACGAAATGAGTTCAAAACAGCCGCAGAGACATATCGGTCTATCCATAAAATAGCGTATTAGAGTATTCATTGGTTTTAGTATTTTCTTTCTCCTTTTGTTATTGTTTATTTCATATTATTTATGTTATGTCTTTAAATCTGTAAAATCGTAAAAAAAAAACAATCAAATTTATTGTTGGAGCTTGCCATGGTTGTCAATACATATAACTATACTAGTTTCTGCCCACGACATCGTTCGTGTGGAATACATTCTTTGGGCCAACGTTAACACGCAACGGAATTTCTCAAGATAAAAAAAAAACCCAATTTTTAAACATTCTTCATTGGTGCTCCGTTCCTATTGGTCTTAGCGTGAGGATTTTCAAATCGGTCCAGTAGATACTGAGATTAGTGCGGTCAAGCAAACAAAATTTTTAGCTTTATAATATTAGTATGGATTTAAATTTTATTACAAATTTGTTACTATTAATATATTTACAGGTGTATTGTTTTGTTGTCAAATAAATGAATAACGAGTTTATGAAGTAGAGCATGTTAAAGAGAAGCGCTTTTACGGAATCCAGTAATATTGGTTCCGGTTTGTATATTTAAAACTCATAATCAATCAATTGCCGACGATGTCGTCCTGATGTTTGTTCGTGTGTGGGGCCCCGCAGCAAGTTAACTGTCCATTCGTAGAATTTTAACGAATTGCGGCGAAGCTTCGCGCAGAAGATTTGCAGAGCGCACCGAACGCTCTCTCTGACCGCCGCGTTGGTCTTGGCGAGTTTACTCCCATTGGACCTCCGTATCTGGGAGGTACACAAGCTATACCATATCAAGCGGGAAGAGCTGTGGGACGAGATCGTGGTCAACCGTGAGTTGGAGCGACCGGTGCGCTTCGCAGAGTACCCACACCCGGAGTAGTGCGAGGGCGAAACATATGAATGCCTGGCGACCCCTCCAGAGTCGAGTGGCTCCTGCATCTACACCGACGGCTCTAAGATTGCCGGAGGTGTTGAGGCTGCCCTAACCTGGTGAAACGAGAGGTGGCAATACAGGCATTCCGCGTTTCGCGTTAGAATCTTTCTGTACGGTCTTCCAAGTAGAGATGCTAGCGTTTCTGAGGGCAGTCCAGGTGGTCCACAAAGCGAAAGCCCGGGATGTCAGCATCTATAGCGACTCAAGGTCGTCGCTGGGGATGATAGCAAACCATCTCTGCCACACCACCTGGCTCTCGTAGTGCAGCGGGTGCTACGGGAAATCCGTGCAGATGGGGGCTCCATCCGCCTGCACTGGGTGAGGGCTATCGTCGGCAATGCAGGCAATGAGCTTGCCGACGAGCTCGGAAAGCAGGCCACCCATAAAAAGGCTGTAGCCGACTACGATAGGTATCCTATTTCTTATGCAAAACGATCCATACGCGACGTTACAGTGAGGCCTGGCAGGAGCGCTACGAAGCCTCCGCCACGAGGGAGGTGACGCGGATATTCTTCCCGAAGATCGAGGATGCTCATCGCATCCTCAGGAAGACGCGTCTAGAGCCCTCCCACGTGCAGGTGTTGACCGGACACGGGGGTTTGTGGCGTACCTGCACAGGTTCAAACTAAAAGATAATCCCGCGTGTGTTTGCGATCCGGATACCGACGAAACAGTCTTCTATCTTCTCATAATCTGTCCTAGATTCGGCTCGTCTCGTAGTGAACTCGAGGTAAAGACCGGGTTGAAGGCCTTTTTGGTTTTTATGCCGGAATTGGCTAAAATCGCGGGAACAAGGAAAAAATAGAGATGATAGAGATAATGTTGAGAAGATGACTAAATAATATACGACATGAAAAGGAAACTAAAAAAATGCAAAATTGAAGGTATATATGCTCGTAATTTATGTATATAGGAAGGAAAAATTCTAAGAAGTTGAGAAAGTACTGTAAAAATTAAATAAGTAATTGTATAAGTTGTTGTATAAGACAATAAAAAGTATAAGAGAAAATGACAAAAAGGAAATAGCTTTAAGAAAATAACGCAAAGAATTAGCCAATACAATAGACATAGGTAAACTATAATAATCTCAAAGAAATAAAATAAATACGCAACAAAGATCTCGGAAGTACGTCTGAGGAATGGGGGCTGATAAGAAAAAAACTCATAATAGACCAATAATTAGCTACAATAAATTAACTAAGTTATATAAGAAATAATGAAATACGCATTCATAATCCATAAGTAGCCCAAATACCTTGACAGGTATAAAAGTGCAGAACATACACTATGAGAACATTCGAAACTATAAATACAATTATATTTAAACAAATACAATGGAAATCAGGAAGTTGTGCGTTATTATGTTGCTATATCAAATATTATAAAAGCTATTGTTTGCACATTGCTAGCGAGTGCCAACACTCTGCTAACAGTTTGAATAACATTGTTTCCACGTGAAACTCTGCGTCCCCGTTTACTAACGCAATAGTGTACTGCAGTGTACAGCACCACACTATTCCTATCGGTTTAAATTGACACCTGTCAAAAGATAAAACGACTTCGTTTAATGATTCTCGTATGAAAAGTTGCAAGCATCAATTTATTGTCTACGACTACAATTATATAAGACTAGCTACTGCCCGCGACTTCGCCCGCGCGGAATAGTTACTTTGGGCTAACGCTAACGCTAACAAACAACGGAAGCTCTCAAAAGAAAAAGAAAACACGATTTTAAAATATTCTTCATTGGTGTTCCGCTCCTATTGGTCTTAGCGTGATTATATAGAGCCTTCCTCGATAAATAATCTTTCTGGCACTGAATGAATTTTTCAAGTCGAACCAGTAGTTCCTGAGATTAGGACCTTCAACCAAACAAACCCTCCAGCTTTATAATATTACTATAGATATATAATTTTACTTTAATTAAATACCGTGGTCTGGGGGTTAATTTCGCTCCCGCACACCCGATTAGGCCTCCCACGGCAGCGGCTCAAGCCTAGGTTCGATCCCTCGGTAGGGAGCCCTTGAGTGCATTGCTTGCGCGATACGGTGACACACAAATATACATCACCACTACAACACTACACGATCACCCCCACACACGTGCACGCCTACACGCTTACACATGTAAGTGGAAGGGTTTACTTTTTTCCCTTATCGAACTGAAAAACTCTCAATTTTCCGATAATAAATATATGGAGGAGTTGTTGATGCGTGTATGCTTGGTACACATATACGTTTCAACAACTCATACATATATGAATAGTTAGCTAGGTTAGCTAAGATAGGTCGCGATTTTGTATGCAACAGGCAACAGCCAAGCCGAGGTGTGCCGTGCACCCTTGAGCTTAAGCGCTCGCCTTAATAGTCCGGTGAAGCTGTTAAGACCTTGCTGGGTCAATAGCGTAGACATTTCAAAAAAAAAAAAAAATTAATCAAATAGTCTATTGTTCATAATTATAATAATTCTGAATCTAACATCTCAATAGACAAAATCAGCTTCAATCGCTTTAAATTGTTATCAATTAGTAATCAATAAGATACGCAATCGATTTCGTTTCAATCGGTAGGATAAGGAATAGGAACTTAATCAAGAATTTGCTGTTTTAAATGTTACCCATAAGACTTGTACGTTTACGAATTTTTATTGGTATTTAATCTAATTGAAGATTTCAAGTTCTGAACTCGTTCCATAGTTCCGTAACTACAAAAAAAAATTTATATGAACAAAACTTTAAAAACTTAAATATTTGTTATGTTGAATTTTCTATGACCGATTTATTGATTATTTAAATCATAGTAATAATAATAAAATAAATTAAATATATAAAAATGTAAAAAAAGTAAATATAAATTATTTTATAACAAATAACAGCAATATTTTAAACAAATTGTTTGATTCAATATACCCACATCACATAGTTTACTGACGTGTTAAATTTATTACACATACTTGTCTAAAGACTCAAAAATATGACTAGTCGTGTGAGATAAAGAAAATATTAGATATATAAAAATATCTTGGAAGAAACTGTGTATAGATGTTATAAATTACACTTTTTACATTTACACTTTATAAATTACTAGGCTCTATCCGCGACTTCGTTCGCGTCACTTTGGGCTAACGCTAACACGCAGCGAAAGCTCTTAAAGGAAAAAAACATTATTCATTGGTGCTAGCTTCTATTGGCATTGTCGTGATATCTATAACCATTCTCGATAAATGAACTATGTGACACTGAAATAATTTTTCAAATTGGACCAGTAGTTCCTGAGATTACCCCCTACAACGTCACAAACTCCAAAACTTTACCTCTTTATAATATTAGCATAGGTTAGTTCGTGGCAACATTAATAAATTACAAAGTTTATTAATGCCTTGTAAATGTTGACGCAACGGTTAATTGGTTTTTCTTTTAGACCTGTCTACCCTAGCTACGACCCTCAAGTTGAAAATCTGTCAATCGTCTATTCGTGTGCTGTGGTAGTTGTACTACAGAGCTAGTTTGCATATGGTTTAGTGTAATAGCATCTTAAGCCACAACCTAATTTAATATCCGATGAGATTATTGTCATATGCTAAAACATTTATAGTATAAAAATTATAAAGAGAATACTTAATTTGTGAACATAACCATAAGGTACTAGAAAGTTCTAGTAAAATACGAATAAAGTAACATTTTATAATATATTATTTCCTGAATTATATATTGTAACTAGCACTCTTAAAGATGAAATAATAATAACGTTTAACCGGCCGATTCAGTAACTGACGCTCCTATTTCGTCACGCTTTTCACAGACCTGCACCATATCAGCGGGTAGAGCATAATATTCACTTCAGCGCAAGTACCTCCCAACGGTACAACGAGCACGTTTAAATGAGAGGGTGACATTACCCACAGCGACATTGTGATTTAATCAACCAGTCCACCAAGAACAATGGAACAAATATCTGAAAGAGATTGCCCCGTATCCAATCTTCATTCGCCTTCCAAGGCATTTAACTAAAGCTAACAGCCAAAAACAATCGAGATGTATGAACAGCTAATAACTCCAATCAGTGGCGTTAGTAACTTACTCGATATAGTCAATAGTACGGACACGCATGTCAATAGTAACTCCCCCGCCGTAGGAGTATTATTTAAGACGTATCGCTTCCAACAATATTTACTAACCCTTGAGCTAATTTTTTAAAACCCAGATCTCAAAATGACCGATCTTGTCTTTTAATATCTTGCAAATTTATTAAAATTATAATTTTACATTATATAATTTGTTATTATTCAAGTTTTTCAAATTTGGTAATACATATGTTATTTTTTTAAACTCGTGCTGCCAAAAGTTTATTGAGCAGTGCATTAAAATGTCAAACTTCGTTTGTATTCTTATGGCTTTAGATAGCTTAGGGGTTAACGCAATAAAACTCACATAATATTTTAAATAGAGTAAAAGAAATCGCGTGTTTAACAACGTAAGAACTATACTTACACTTAATAAAAAAAAATGCATTTCAAAACATGAAATATTGAAAAAGAATATCTAGTCAAAAACTATTTCCTTTAATAGGTCAGGGATAAACATAATGTAATATTTTATATATTACATTATGTTTTTTATTGCACCTCTGTATTTATCAATAATTTTGAGCTTACATCGAGCGCAAGTAATGTTACGAAGGCATGAAATATTACCATGAGTGTTGTTTAGTAGCCAAGTACGATTAGACTCTCAGATTAAAATCACAAAGTAATCGCAATTATTCGAATGCTCTCGATGTTGCACTTAAAGGTCTCCTTTTGCACTGCCAAGATGGTAATATATCACTGTCTCCAAATAAGTATATCAGCGGTTGACATCTGGTGTCCTTGTACTCTAACAGTGCTAGTCGTGGTGGTCTAGTAGTTTGACCGGAGGAATATCCGACGCCCACAGGTTCGAACTCCGGCATGTACCAAATAACTTTTCGAAAATCGTTCGAGTATCAGCTGACGGTGAAGGAAAACATCGTGAGGAAACCTAAACCTGAGAAATGTTTTTGTAGTACTAAATTTGGATAAAATATAGAACTGTGGATTTCTCAGAGTTTGAAATCTCCAATACTTCGTAGGCTACCGTGATGATTACACCTATACCTTCTTCAAGAAACAGACCTATCGTAGACCTGCAGTAGGTCTCTTACAGGTTGATGATGAAGGCTGATGATGACGAATACAAAATGATTAAGGTTGTACGGGAGTAAGATTTTATAATCATTACACGTTCAACAACATGTTTAATCGTCATGAAAAATTTGGGGCAAGCGTTTTGATGTGCATACGCAGGAGAAGGAAAATCAACGGAAGAAATTGTTTACTAAGAAATCTTGTAGCAGAATATATTTATGCTTTATTGCAACGTAGATAAAGTCGCTGGTAACTGTGTACAAAAATACTATGTTATTTGCAAAAATAAATTAAACAACTAATAAAAATACTACATATTAGGTTTCATGTTGTAGATAACTATCGAAATAATTAATGTGCGCCATATTTGTCCAGGTACAATTGCACAGAACACGCTATCTGCCCATCAGACCACTGATACCATAATTAGACTTTAAAATAATTTCTAGACTATATGACAAGATATGTTGATGATATCATAACAAATAAATATGTCCTCACAACGTGAATAACTCCTGGCAAATTATATAAAAGTACTACTAAACAAGGAGCTTCGAATGTACGAAATAAATATGTTCATGTCTCTAAGGGTTGTCATATTTATTTAATTAAATCTGCACTGCACATATAACCATTATGTTGGTGTAAATCTGAGATTGATAAATTCGAACATCAATTAATCATCGCATTGGTGGAAATTTCGTAGTGTATTTGATAGAGGTTTATTTTATTTATATATACGTTATGAATAAGTACATGACAACTGCAATACTTGGTATTTAATAAGAAAAGCGTTCTAGACAATTAATTAATATTATGAAGTCTATTACAAGAATAACATCTGATACATGTAAAATAATTAGGTATAGAACACAGTTTTGCGTTCATGGAAACGGAGCTAGACATAGCTATTCATCTGAAATTTCATTACTATTCTTAATTATATAAATGGTTGAAATTATATTCATACGAATTTACATTATAGTACCCGAATCAAGTCTAGTCTGTATCACAAATACTACCACTAAGTACTAACATAAGTACTTACATAAGTTTACTACTGTCATAAATATATTATTACTTCATTATTTCAAAAAAAAATCTCTGTCTGACCGTATGTTAGTTACAGAACTCACTATAAGGCACAGAAATTTGTGTGCTATCCATTTTGAAATTTGAATCTCAATTAATTAATTGTACAACCTTCTACCGCTCCTCTTGAAAATAGTAGTGATAGACATATAATTATATATTATATATTTTGCTAAAAATCGTCTATTTATCACAACCAGTGGTCGACATTCGACAATAGTTATTTGATTTTTTAAAGTTTGAACTTTATTAAGGTTCTTCTGTCATACTTTTGTCAAACTTTGTTGTTTCTATAATCAAAGGTTTTCATCATGGCTACTCAATTATTTGCCATTTGCCATGATCTATATAAACATTTTAAAAAATTTATGTGTAAACGAAAATTGAAATTAATTATAAATTTGAAACAAAAATCACAGGGTTAAAGATCGCAAATTTTAAGAAACATAAATTTACGAAAATAAAGAAATCTATCGCAACCCATGACACAATTTTCAATTAATTTTACACGACGCCATGAGTGGGTGGTATTTCTGGGTGATATTGAATTAAATGTAGTCTATTCATTATGATAAATAGTGATATGCCCAGTATCATCGTTTGGAAAAGTAATGGATGCAAAATACAATCAAATGGTGAATCCAAGACAAATATGTTTTTAATACTACCATAGCTTTTGAAAATAAATTCTTTTTTGTTGCTACATGAGTTTGAATTGCAACGTTGTAACCGCGAAGATCTAAGTCATGGATTACTTTTATGAACAAAATTCTTATTATGATTATATAAAGTATTATTTGGCTCATTTTTATATTAAATCATCATTTGATGTGAGTTCACCATAAAAAATAATAAACATTACAATAATAGTTAGCGTAGTCAGTTCAAGAAAAAAAAAAACTCACTTCGTATAAAAATTCTGTTTAGATAGGAATGTAGATTCTTCAGTTTTCACGGTCAAGGAATCGCAAGTGAATAAATATCGCAACTGGCCTGGTTAATCTGGATCTGTCGAATATAAGAGATCGATCGTTCGATCGCGTCAAAACAAACTCATAAATGTTCTGATGTAGCGGAATGTAGTGTGAGGAGAGAAATGGCCTAGTGTTTCGGCGCCGCTCGTTGTTTTGCAATAAAAAAATAAAATAAAATTTTCCTCATAAAATGCGTCTCGAGTGCTCTATATTTACAAAACTTTCTAAACAGAATACGGCTATTCAGAACCGTCTTGTTTATATATACACAACAGCCGTGTGCTCGATGAGATTTCCTATTGGTAATATTTCACGAATCATTATGTCTTTTACATGGATTGCAATAATAGCTATACGAGTGTAATGTTACGCTGCATATGTTATTTTACAACAACTGTTACTATAAACGTTTTCGGGTATTCATCTGTTCCATTATATTTTATTCTGTCAATTTGTATAAAGAATGCAATAATTAAGTGAATATTTATTGTTCACATCGTCATTGTAAGCAACGTGAAATGCTGTCCCTTTCATACCTTATATATTATATGCATATATATTTATTTATTTTCACAAAAATCAATTAACGTCCATATACATATATACTTTATAATCGTTTTTGATCAACATGTATAACGAACAGAATAATGAAACAATGAAGTAAAGAGGCGCAGGTTAAAAAAGATATTAATTAATTTGCTTTGGAAAGCAAATAAAATAAAACATGTGTCAAATTAAATATCTTATACATTTTAAACCGACGTGAAGAAACAGTGCTTGCATTGTTGCGTTTCGTTCGGTCAGTGTGAGCGCCGGTAGCCTACCACTCTTCACCTTCCCCTCTCCTCTTCCCTTCCTCCTCCCCCCTCCTCCCACACAGGCTAGTAACGCACTTGTGACTCCCCTGATGTTGCAAGTGTCTATGGACGGTGGTGATCACTTACCATCAGGTTGGCCACCTGTTCGTTAGCCTCCTATGATACAAAAAAGATCTATATAGCTATATAACATTATCTTATTTTACAATTTATTTTGGCCGAAATAAAATCTTATCAAATTCAACAGTTTTCCTGTTAAATAGCTAATTCATTTTCCCACATGTGAAAGTGTTTCCACGTTGTACACACATAAACACTACATAAATATTATGTGTTTATTTTACAAGTAAATATTTGCAACGGTTAGGATTTACAACTCATTAACTGTAGCAATATACACACTCAATCGTAGAATAGTATTTCAATAGTTTTTTTTTTCATTAGATAGTGTCCCGAAATTATTTTCCAGTGAAAATGTCTATGAAATTAATAACCAATTCAGATATGATTTAATTACCTCTTTATAATATTAGTATAGATTAACTAGTATATTACAACTCTTCACGTCCCGCTAGTGTTACGTCGCCGTCCCGCTCCGTTCGCTGTTTGACCAGACCATAATTGTATAAAGAAATTTTGTATCTCAATTCTGACAACCCTAATTCACGTCAAACCGCGCGCTTTTTCCTAATACTAATCTTTCTCTGCGATCCGTATTTCTTCTATTCAATTCGCACATGCCGGTCAGTATTAGATTACTAAGCGGATCGGGCTTTTACTTCGTTTTATGGTTGTGGTTTGTTTTGCCATTGTTTATAAAACCCGAACGCCGCGGTACTTCCGGCGCGCAATTACACAGCTCGTGTCGCTTCCTGAACATTCCAGGCACGTTCCCGCGAACGTTTTCTTGCGGATATAATATGAGTAATATTGTTTTTGTTTATAAATCTGTTATGGTTTCGTATCGTTTTATGGTTATAATTCAATTAAATACGTACGTATGTCTGTAATTTCACTACAATTTTCGACGCAACGCTACAATAAATGGGACAACAATATGTTCAACGATTTATCATTTATTAGAAATACAATATAAATCCCACTGCACAGGTGCAGTTTCAATATTACATTACGGACAAACATTTAAATCAGTTTTAATGTATGAACAATAATGGTAAACTAATTAGAAACAACATCTAAATGTATAAAAAACAATATTTTAAGTATTAGTAATTAGTATTGTTATTTACGAAATAGCTATTATCCACAGTCTACTAATAGTTATAATTAATATTTTGTGGCATATTCCTCATTTTCAATAACAATTTCATACATTTTTCTAGGGGGATTGAATCACCTTCTTCAACAAATGCTTCATATAATTCGTTTTAACTGTTGTTACGTTTGTATGAGACTTTTTTTAAATATACCAGAGATTTTCTACGGGTTTGAATCCGAACTATTTGCTGGCCAGTCTAAAACGAATATCCGCTGTTCGCTAAGGAAACATTTGATGCTATTGGCCGTGTGTTTAAGGTCATTGTCAGGCTGAAAGATCCAGGTTACAGTCAAATGATCTTCCGAGTAGGGAATTATTGTATACTCTATGATATTTCTGTATTGCCATTGATCCATTGTTTTTTCAATCTTCCGAACGGGTCAAACTCCACATCCGGAAAAACACCCCCAAATTTTTCTTACCTCCACCGCGCTTGACTATAATTCTTGTGTATTTATAATTAAAAGCATTATTTACAGGACGTCTAATATAGCACTTTCCATCTGAATTTACCATATTTATTTTTGTTCCATTTGAAAATAACACTTTTTTCCATTCTCGTACCGTTCAATTAACATATTTTTGGCGAATAATAATCGCTTCTCTCGGTGTTGCTTGGTAGGAAGCAGTACTTTTCGAGAGGTTCTCCGAAACAATTTAGCTTCCACTAATATTTGGCGTATCAGACTTGACGAGATGTTTCTCAGGACATCAGGCGAAAAAACTTCATTTTTAATCTGATTGGAGTCTGTAATTGGGTCTTTTTTAACAAGACGAACGATTAGCGTATCTTCTATGGGAAAGGCTTTTCTTGGTTGAGCCTTTCTAAGAACATTTTTAACAGTTCCATGTATTTTATAATGATCAATAGTATTAAAAACTTTCTTAACAGAACAATTTAAATGCTCAGCTATTCTTTTGTGCGCTCATTTATAATCTATATATAAATTAGCAATTATTTGCCTAGTTGACGCGTCACAGCTTTTATTTTTGCTCATTTTGAACAAAATTAAATACAGATTAAATTTTAAATTGCCGCCAGAATAACAGAAAAAGGGAAGAAAGAAATGTTATTCTGGTATATGCATATGAGATCTATTTTGCACATAAGTCCTTCAACGCAATTTTTGAGCATATAATCAATGAAAATTAAATTTCATACCTTTAAACCAATGGCCTTATTACTTTTCTGTGCCATGAATCATGTGAGGTATAACTGCGGGTCATACATTCATGGATTCGGTAGTTGATACCACCAATCAATTGACATATTTTCAAAATTTAAACTATCATTTTACTGGTTAAGTGTAAAAAAGATGTTGTAATATGTTCGTGTTGTCTAACCTAATTCCATTTATATGAAGAGAAACATTGAATTCGAGGCGAAGTATTGGTTTGCCTCTCGTACACATTCATAAATTATATATACACATACGCGCGCGCGTCTCACAAACAACACTTTTAAGTTATAAACACTATTAAATCAATTCAAATGAGCCCCTGTGACATTTCATTTGTTATTTAGCTGAGATAATGTAGATAAATAACGGTAATTTGTTTTTCATTCATATGGTATAAGCAAAAACATGAAGATACTTTGATTTCATAAACAATCCAGGTACAAAACCCGACTGACGTTCACAGTTCAGCTAATCTCGGTAATGCGCGATTCTCATTTTGGACCTCGGCCTCCGATACCCAGCAGCAAGCCACACAATCCTCATGTAGTATTATTTAAATACTACGTTTTGTATAGTAATTACTCCGCTCCTATAAATTCTACAGTGATGCTAGATAATATATGGCGCTAATATAACGATTTAAAATTAAGACAATTATTTATTACTTTGCGACCACATTTTAAAAATAAAATACGAGTCTAATGAATAATGACTTGATGGAAATGTATAAGAGCTCGATGCATTCATTTGCAGTTCAGATATTGCACTAAAACAAGCGTTACGAGGTTACGTAGACCTGTTCTGGTGTTTGTAACCCGAGATTTATACAGCGTGAAGCGGACAAATCTTACCTATATCGAAAGTGCAATTATATCTGCAACTTCTAGACACATATACTTGTAGTAACATGATTTGTAGTATCAGGATTTCAATCTTAACACTATGAACATAATGAATTAGAATTGACAACCATACTCGTAAAATATTATTATGTTATGTTGAAACTGCATCGGTAAGCGTTGGCTGATGTATATCACAAAGCGTTCCTATGTTATACTAGTGATACCCGCGACTTTATACGCCTTTCTATTTGGAATTGTAGCACAATAGTAATTGTATAAATATTCATATTTATATCTACATGTTTTTCATAATGATCGAATAAATTATATAGGAGTTAATGAGATATAAACAATAATAAATAAATGGCGCGAATATTAAAATCAGAAAAATATATATATTTTACTCAATTTAGGCCTAAATAAGGCACATAAGAACGTCAAAAGTACCCCCGATTCAGAAAATACCCAATCATCGAGAAGAACTGGCAAGAAACAGAACCTGGTTTATCTTTTTAGCATATATATACTTACAATACATTACACATTATAATCGTTTTTAATGGATGCACAGAGAGGAATCAATTCTAGATATCACCATCGGTCACATATTAATCTACTCTATAATTTGACATCAAAACCCGCTTCACATGGAGCTTAAACTTATAGTTTGGCAAATCGGTAAAATGATTTAGAATTTTTTTGCAAAACCTGACATGAAACGGCCAGTTTCTTACAGTTCGTAATATTTAGATCATACCGTTTTTTTACAAGATCCAGAGATTTTGCAAACATACATTAAATGTTATCTGTGTCCATAAATCTACGCATACCAATTTTCATCATGACTAGTTTTAGAATTAGTCTAGATATGTGACGTCACGCAGTAACGACTTATAGTAAAATCGATAGGATAAAAGATCTACATAAAAAAGCACTCGACTGTGCAAACTGTAATGGTGGTCGGTGAAACTGTATTGGAATTTATAAATCTCATATAACTAAATATACCAACATCCATTTTTGTATATTTATAGCAAATGCTTTTTGCTCAAGGATACTTTACATGTAGATTTGTTGTTACAGTACGTTTTTTCTGGATGTAAGGTACACTACATACTCTCCTGTACTCCTGCCAACATCTTTGCAAAATTTCATGCTTTCGCTTGAGTAATTAAAATCAAACAATGAATACATAAAGAAACTCACATTCACATTTGTACTTGTAGTTAGGATAATATTTGTGTATGCGTGTGTGTATTTCGTAATTTTTCTAGATGTTTCTATTTTTATATTTTATTTACTTTTGTACTCGGTTAGTATCTATAATAGACCTGGGTCAATAACGCTCTTGTCGAAAATTAGAATTTTTATTATTAAGTTAGTGATCAACCATCATTGTTTTTATTTTTATGTCACATATAAAAAACATGCCTGACTTTTCAGCCCCACGGTACTTCTCAGTACCTAAATATTTACTAATATCGTGAGCTGGAGAGTCAATTTCTTTTTTGCTTCCGTATGTTATTTACTCAACCGGTCATCATAAAATTGAGTATAAACTTCATCAAGGGCATAGAAAAGGATATAATGATCGTTCATCCAAAAAAATAGTACTGTTTCCGATGGATGGGTCAAATGTACTTTAAAACGAGTAAAGTCGTGAGCAAAAGCTAGTATCTTTATGTCCAGTATCAATAATATCTTTATGTTAAAGTATATCGCAGAATAAAGTCTGCCTACCGGAACAGGTCATATAGATACATATATATCTTTGTATGTAATGAGATTTATTTAAAATAATAAATAGAATATTCGTTTTAAAACAAATCAGTTACTGATGATTCAGTTTCACTCTTTAAGATATTTGTTTCTGTTTCGTTGAGGAAATAAGAAAAGTTAAAGTTTCCTTACACACGTTATTTTTCCTTATTTATCAAATCATGCTATTCATAAAGCGATATGCGATACAAGAACAGAAATAAAAGTTTTCCGAAGTTTGTGTCCTCGAAAACAACTCGTTTGTGTATCTTGTAGCCGTCGGGAACAGCTGCATATAACGTCACGACAAGTGAGAAAATAACTACCACCTTACTCTCTCCTTTTCAAACAGTTTATAACGAGATTCGACGTCCCAGATGTTTTATAAGAAGCAAAATAATAGAATCCACTACAAATTTCTTTATTTTAACAAATTAAAGAAAATTTAATACTATGTTATAGACATGGTCATGGTCGCAACGTCTCTTCATACTATAACAGAATGTATATAAATAAATATAATATTATACCATGACATGCGTGAAGAAGTCAACATGATCTAGTTATTCTTAACAAATTACTGCACGATTATATCTCATTTTCCTCCTTGGTACAGTCCTGACTAGAATTTTAACACCAATTTTGAGTATGAATTTCCTAACACATTTAGTCTAAAACCTTACTCGAATACACGAACTTCATACTAAAATCCCATTGTACGTATGACTCGTTTGTACAACGAGGTCGCACACATTAGATATATTTGAGCATCGAGCTTTTAATATTTATGATATTAAATTAATTAATCAATTAATCACACTTTATATCTATGAATATATAAACAACATTTAATTAATTATATTTCAATCTTATTAATTATGTTTTCCATTTTGTTATCTTTTCCATAGGTTAATTTGAGTTTTTATAGAATTTTCACTTTTTCACTTATTCTTGTTATATTTTTATAGAAATATTTATCAATATTTAATGTTATATAATTTAATTTTTCCATTATTATTAGTAGTTTGAGTTGTATCAATGTGATAAAGCGTTGTAGGTATTCTATCTGGTATGCTCCTTTTTATTATGGTTATGTTATCTATGATATGTTCATCAGACTTGACTGTTACATCACTGTTTCTCAACGTATTTTTAGGCCATGCCCCACCTTATTTATTTCTAAAATTTTTATGTCCATCCCCCCATGCATAATTGTTAACCTTTCAAAATTGTTTTGTTCCCTTAAGAAATATAAATGATAAGTTTTAGGAAGAAATCACTATGAAATGGTTATGAAAACTTACTTGACTTGACGACTCTAATTAATAAGTTGATATTTTGGTAACGTCAAACGAAATTATACCTGATAATTATTTATAGCATTTTTTAATGTGCCTTTATTGTCAAATTTGTCACCGATATTAAGCATTGCTTTTAAATAACCCAAAGCGAAAGGGTTAAAGTCGTGTCAGGTCCATTTTTAAATTGCCCTCTTTAACTATCAAATTGCCCCCCCGTGGGACGTAGGCCCCACGTTGGGAAACACAGTGTTACATTATCTACAATTGTAAATAAATAAATTTGAATATGACCGATACATTTTTACATCGATTATATTAACACCGATGATATAAGTATAATTGTCGTGTGAAGAATGGTATGTGTATACAGTATAAAAACTCAAGCACTGATATGACTGTTGTCAAAAGAGACTAGAAGAAAAAAAAATTGTACTGACCCCGCACGACATGGGATAAGGGTAACAAAGCTTATAACCCTAACCTTGCAAACAATTTGGACTACGAATAATAAATTGCGTTCAGGATTCTTAGCTCTTAGATTACTCTATCGTGTGGTGGTAGGACTTTTTAAAAGTCCTGCTGGTTAGCTGTTTTCACCACGAAAATCTTATAGCTGAGCACCTGTTGGTGTGTTCCGGCAGCTATACCTGAGAGCCAGATCCTTCTATATTTGATCGTAGAAGACGTTACTTTGCGGAAATCTATTATTAAATATTATAGTGGACATTACTTTGTTCTTTTCGCCTGGAATCGATTGGTCGCTACCACGTCTCACTGCAACAAGAAACGTTTAGTTATATTTGTGCGACGTGTACCTGAAAAAGTAAAAGCTGAAACTAGGAATAGAAAGAGACTTAGTAACTAAAGCAACAGATAGAATTAAAAAAACGTGTCCTCGATAGATTGGTAATGAAGTGTAAGTTTACGAATTAAAAACTGAAGATAAAATATTTAAAACAGAGACAACATTTTTCATTAGAAATAGAAATAGCATAAATAGCCTAGCATAGCCTAAATTTTAGAAACATAAAAAATACATCTAACTATTTTCATTCGTATAGTGAATAAAATTATAATTTGCAGCAAGTGACGTACTACGTGATCAGGATGGCGCTGCTCGTGTCGTGGTTCTGGGCCGCTTTACTCACCTGTGCTCCCGTTTTTGGTCTTGGACTCTACTACGATCAGAAGAATCAACGCTGCCTCCGCTACCGAGAGGCCAAATCTACCACAGACTTCGTATATGCTGTTTTCTATGTCGCTTTCGGTACGTATCTTGCCATGTAAGATTGTTCTTGGCTACGAGGTGACAATACCATTCAGGGTCCAATGTTAAACATACTATAACTATTATATATAAATAATTACGCAAAGAAATGCTCTTTTGTAGCAGGTATAGAAATGACAACAATATAGTCTAATACTCTACAGTTACCCTCAAATAAAACAAATGAATAAGCATTGACAAAAAGTAAAATATGTGGAAAAACTTAAGGTAAGAGACCTTTGTATTTTGTGTTACAGCCCAATAACAGTAATTAAAATAGACCGGCATGCTTAATTTGTTTCATCTCGTAACTTCTCCTATATACTTTGTTCCCTCAAGTTTGCATTAAAAACTACTGAAATTAGGAAGAGCGTTCTGCTCAGTAATTAGAAGTTACCATACACTTAATGGCGCAGAAAATATTACGTCTGCATTGAATTGATTGAAAAAAAGAGTGATTAACAAATTCATAAGTAAATAGGTCTATTAATGTCAACGATTTCATTTGACTTCACTCTTAGTGTACGATTCATTACTTTGAAACTTTTTTTCGAACTGACTACGCTATTGGCCTTACTAGGCCTTTACAGCTTCACCGGACTACTAAGACTACTATTTTGAGACCCAGCGTGTCTATGTTCCTCTTTGATGCTTCAGAGTATTTAGATTATTAAAAATAATACATTTAGCGCCGCCATCTATAAATTACAAAAGTATGTTTTTATTCTAATGACACACCCATTTAACAACCGTAATAACAATATTAAAACTCAAATAATGATTAAATTCTTTTCCAACTATACTTGAGTGCTGAGCTCATCCTTATTATAATCTTTCTGTTATTGATTCAAAGAGTAGTAAAGCAAAAGCGTTTCTGCCTCATCCAAAAATAAATAAATGGTAAAAGTTGCTGAGTTGTTCGCGTATCACTTAAAAAACAAATCGATAGGTACCGATTAACTATATTAAATTTAATCTTTTAGAGATTTAGTTTTATAAAAATAAAAAATATCACGATATCTTCATTTAATATACGTTTAATACATTTTCAAGAAACTACGAGTTTTATAACCACTACACGTTCAATGATGAGTATTTTCTTGGCATGGCGAGAAGTGGGGTAAGCGGTGTGGTACGCCTTAAATTACAATATAAAACGTAACTATAGTATTAACAATTTGTGGTAAAAGGGATAGAAAGCAAAATTTGTAATAAAAAATGCTTAGGTTTTTGCCGTCATCCTTCATGGTGATAACGTATACATTATATAACGTTATGCACTAATATTTATGGATGAAAATTGATCTTTCTTTTAGCTTTTTTAATACATAAATTATAGTGTAAGAATACGAATAGTAAATTGTCAACAGATCTGCATTATTCACAATAACATATTTATCTGTTTTAAATCTGATTTAAATATATGAAACTCTGTACTATCTGAAATCTGTACTATGAAACGTTGTAATATGGGAAATATAACTATACTAAAACGTTGAAGCATTATAAATTACTTAAATTCTCACAATTGTACGATCATTTATTTGTACGATTTATATATTCATCAGTTTACCTTCACCTTCGCGATATCCGTTTTGGTAGAGATCACTTTCTTTTCGTATATCGATGTTTCTTTGAAATGGAGATAGAAAATAAGTTCAAACGTAAAATGATAGGTGATTTAGTTATATTGTTCGAGTTGGAAAGGCCAATAAATAGAGATAACAGTTCTCTGCTATTTGCTCTGCATCTTTAATATCTAATAATCACCTGAATTTATTGATAGAGTTAAAAGTTAGCAGTACTGAGTAGGAGATAACAAATATATTTTTCTAACATTGCGATTTACGTATTTAATTTTATTGAACTTATAACATTCCATAACCAAGATATTACCGTTGCGATATTGATGTTCAAGTGTTTTTGAATCATCGCTTCGCGTTTTGGCAGTGCTCCCGACAGCACCGCGCCGCAACATACTGCTACATAGTTCCACACAATGCATTCATGAAAGAGACCTCATAAGCACATCGATGGGCACCGAAGTCCACTGTATTAAAGTTTATTGACACTCGTATAGAGAGGTCAGCACTAGTTGTTGTATCGCAATTCACAAACGACAGGTATGTAATGAGGCGCGCGGACTATTTATAAACGTGAAAACACATCAATCATAGTTGAATGATACAGTAAGGTGTTATATTTCGGAATCAGTTAATGTAAATTCCGTAATCAAGCGTGGTCAAAGTGGTAGTTGTAACGTGTTGTAGTTTACTCGATTCTCGCCGTTGCTTTTAAATTGTACTGTATTCACCGTTTGTTTCAATTTTCAGTTTGTAGCCCAACAAAAAACATTGGTTTGGTTGGGCTTTAAGGTAACAAAGTGCGCGGTAGTCAGACTATACGTATCACTGGTATCTCCGGTACCTTTCTGCTATACCTACACACACTGGTGACACGTGTTATCACTTTTTCGAGGTTGTATAAAAACACTTCAAACATACTATAAACTTATATGATTCTCATTTTCATGTGGATGCTCTCGAGGGCGTAGGAAATGAAACACGATATGTTATAATATTATGTTTTATTAAGGAAGTTACGTGCCGCTCATTTATTTCGCTTCTGGTCACGTAATATAAAGTATTACGGTAATACATAATCTTGAGTTTTGCGTTGATTAAAACTGTGTTCATACGTACCGAGTTGTTACTTTTTTTGATCACATTTTGAATGTTTGCCGGAACTTCCCAGTTATTTATATGAATATAGTACAGAATATCATCTCATCTCCTTCTAACTGGCCTCAATTATAACGTCAGTTAAGAGACTAGATACAAAAAATCTACTGTAATACATTTCATGTGGCTGTAAATTTCATAAATGTATGTCGTTCGTGATAAGCGTGCGATCAGACTTAGGGCAAGTCGACATACCGTTACAATAATTACATTGTTTACTGGAATGATACATATTTGTTTTCTTTTTGTATTGGGGTTCAAAGACACGTTATGTTATGATCGATATGACCCTGTGAACTCAACGTGCTGTGTTCAAGTATTTGTCCAGTTCAGGTGCGACTAATGCACCCATTAGTTTATATAATGAGGGCAAACTTACATTCTCTAGACGTTTACATCAGAACTTCAATGTAGTTTATTAGAAAATTGTATTATATCAATACCTAATTTTTTTTAAGTCATTTTTTTATTGTAGGTGATAGAGCCACGCTGAAGCTATTAGAGCATTAGAATCATGGGTCGGCTCGTCCGGGGTAGTACCACCCGACACACAGAAAACCGATGTGAAGTAACAGTGCTTACATTGTTGCGTTTCGTTCGGTCAGTGAGATTGCCGGAGGCCCACCTCCCCTCCTCTCACTCCTCTCTACTTCCCTCTCCCTTACTCCTTCCCCCAAATGCAGACCGGCAACGCACTTGCGACTCCTTTAACGTCAGGTGACTCATCTTTTCGTTTACCTCCTATGACATAAAATATATATGTATACCCATGTATCTTTTATATTTTACTAGCTGTTACCCGCGGCTCCGCACGCGTTTTTTGAATGTATTAAATAAATTTAAAATTGTTATTAGATGTGTAAATAACAATAATACCATTTCAAAAATATTTGTAAGTATGACACGCACATCGTCTACAGTAACAGGTAACATGTACATTATATATGTGAATACTAATAGTGTATCGAATGGGATGGGATTTATCATAAGCTACATAGGAACTTTAAACTACTATCTATGTATCACCCTCAGTGCTCACTTACACTATATAAGAAAGTAATGAAAATATTAAGCTATACATTATCGAACAATATGCGTTAAATCTTTTATTATATAGATGTAATATGTCCATATTGTTGACATAATCAAGTTATTAATATACCTTGCTATAATTTAAATCACATATAAACATATGACTTTCAATTATATTTATTCTTGGAGTCCAGTACAATGTACGTCACATGCGCATGCTTACAGTGAACAACATATTTTTGGTCAATTTCACACATACGAATGCACGGATAACAGTTCATCACAACATAGTGTCAACAAAGTCGTGTTCCACGCCTGTCTACATGTCTGTTCGCGATAAGATCAAAAACGCATCTTCATGCCGTTTTAACCAATATATAAAATGATTTTTGGGCAAGGTTTAGGTATAGTTTGTCTTATTATTAGAGCGGGTATCGTCTGCTGAACTCGCTAGCTTAAAATAAAACAGCTAATTAGTTAGTTATTTGTCCGTAAAATTCTCGTTCAAATATTACTTGTAGTCCGTTGAAGCTGTTAAGACCTTGCTAGGTCAATAGCGTAGTCATTTCTAAGAAAAAAAAACCATTCAAATAGGTCCCCATTTTGGAGATTACCCGGAACAAATAAACAAACAGACAAATCGACAGAATTAAAAAAAGATGTTGATATTTGTAGCACCGCAGATATATGTATTCATCAAAAAGTTTTTATTTTAATATTATATACACACACTTTATTCTTATAATACATAATATATCACAAACTAAAAATTCGGAACAAAACTAACATAGAATAAACTTTTTGAGGAGTTTTTGACGGTATTTCAACTTGTCATGTAGGGGATTTTGTATTTTATTCATAATCTTATGTTATTTGACTCTATATTGTGTTAAATTGGCGGCGTTTTATGTAATATGGTTTGTTTATTGTGCAATATGGGAAAAGAATGAAAAATAATACCACGGAGCATGTGTTCTGGGGTCTTGAAAATTAAGAAGATAAAAATTTACGAAATATTATATAGAATATTTGGCGCTAATACCTTTACATTAACTTAGACATAGAAGAAGACTGGGTAGAGAATACATAAGAACTACCTATATTGACAACTTCAGAATTAGCAGTATGGATGATATCCTTCACCTGTATTGATGGACGAATATTATTACTACTAACCTTTTAGAATAGCAGCACAAAATAGACTTTAAAAATGTTTACGATAGCAACGTACTACTTACAATCAAAAATTGGAATTAAATATAACGTAGAATAAACTTTTGAATAGGAACACAAAATAAACCCTAATAATATTTCCGATAGAATGTTATCATGTTACCATGGCAACGCATATAATACTGACACTGACACTCAGCAGATGCTCTAAAAATAGCCCGATTTTGAGACATTCTTCATCAGTGCTCCGCTGGAATTGGTTTTAACGTAATGATATGTAGCCTATAGCCATTCTCGATAAATGAGCTATCTAACACTGAAAGAAACTTTCAAATCGGACCGGTAGTTCTTGAGATTAGCGCGTTCAACCAAACAAACAAACAAACAAACTCTTCAGCTTTATAATATTAGTATAGATGTATACATATTGTAAGTTTAAGCTAAATCTGATATCAAATCTGCAAGGTTTTTGGATGGATATTGTGATCGTTAGATTGACGTTAATTGCTTTAACATTAAAGCTAAACTGTCGGTATAATTTTCAGGGACATCTCTCTGCTTGATTCTGGTATACTGCAACTTAGCAGTGATCAGAGCTCTGTACGCCATAACGGCGCCACGAGCGGGCGGACAGCCCATCGTCAGGAGGGTGTCCAAAAGCAGCTGCAGACAGCGGCAGCGGAGCCTCAACTCTGGTAACAACCTTCAAGCGATGCATCATAACGCTGCAACCGCTGAAGAGGTAGCATTCAGTAGACTGATGGCGACGCTCTCTGTGCTGTTTATGATATGCTGGTTGCCGCAAATGGTGAGTAAGCATCTGTTGCTTTGTTCATAGCAACCAAACAATAGTAACTCTATATCTTCTCTATAAAACTTGAATGCACTACACATCGCACTGCTACATTTTAAGGAAATGGTACATACAGTACATGATAATATAAGGCAATAGTTTTATAAAAGACCTCTCGAAATAATCGTAATCAGGATCAGTGATAAACTTGTTAACTCAGTGTTTCCCAACGTGGAGCCCACGACCCACAGGGGGCACTTTGATAGTTTAGGGGCGATTCAAAAGGGACTCAACACGACTTTAACCCTTTCGCTTTGGCATAACCCATTAAATAATTAGATGCAATGCTGAATATCGGGGACAAATTTAACAACATAGGCAAATTCTTAAAAAATGCTGTAAATTAGGTATGATTTAGTTTGATGTTACCAAAATATCAACTGGATAATTAGAGTTGTCAAGTCAAGTAAGTTTTTCATAATATGTTTTGAAATTTTACTTATGATGTTTTGACAACAATTTCATAGTGATTTCTTTATATAACTTATCATTTATATTTCTTAAGGGAACAAAATAATTTTTAAAGGTTAGAAATTATGTATGGAGATGGGGCATAAAAATGTTAGAAGTTTTAAGATGGGGCGTGACCTAAAAAGGTTGGGAAGCACTGGTTTAACTTGTTAAATGATTTTATCAGGGTGCCTTTCTTCCAATGTAGTTAAATCATGTGATGCAGAATTATAATTTAGTGTCACGTAGTTTAATTATCACATGAAATATTACCAAACTATAATTTGTTCGAGGTGTTTTAAAGCTAATATCTATCTAATATTATCAATCATATTTAATCAGATCACCATTTAACATCAGGTGAGATTGTAGTAACTCGCTAAAAACCTATGGAGTATAAAAAAATTTTTATAGGATTTTTAGGGTAACTGACTAATTATCGATATAAAGCCGAAAATATTAAAAACAACATTTGGTTTGTAAATCGGCGTCTATAATAGAGTCACAAACCATTTTATAAGTTGGTTCTTATCACTAAGCTTTTTTTTTATTATAATAATACACTACCTGATTTATCTATACTAATATTATAAAGAGGTAAAGTTTGTGAGTTTTGACGTTATAGGGGGTAATCTCAGCAACCACTGGTCCGATTAAAAAAAATTCGAGTGTTATATAGCTTATTTATCGAGGAAGGTTATAAGCTATATATCATCACGGTAAAACCAATAAGAGCGAAGCACCAATGAAGAATGTTTCAAAATCGGGAATATTTTCATCTTGAGAGCTTTCACTGCGTGTTAGCGTTAACCCAAAGTAACTATTCCACACCAACGAAGTCGCGGGCAGAGAGAGGCTCGTAATATATTAAAAAAGAAAATCTGCGCCAGATGATATATAGTACGCCTCGCGATTTTGACACCCGGTGCACGTCGCCGTGTGTATCTTGCGAGGACAGGCTCGTAACTAGTGCTTAGGGGGACCGACCCACCTGGATTCCCTTGAGACATAATAACAACTAATTTAAAAATATAGTCTTGTTCATCGTATTTGAAAACGTTTTATGATATTCACGTATAAATTTGGTTCCTTATTTTTCGGTTCCTTTTTATATTTTATGTGTTGTAGCGTTTGACCACAAGGTAGTCTAAGATGGAAAAACACTAAACTAACTAACTCTCGGAATAAACCTAGAGGTGCTTGGTTATAGATTTTCAACTTAAAGGTGATAGCTAACCTAGCAGACATTAGAAAAAGCTCTGTCACCATGAGAATTTCAAACAATATATATAAATTGATCACAAAGATTCATACCAAGATAAATGCATTTCAAAGGCAGCATAGTTTATGATATCTCTGTTCATTTTCTAAACTTTATCTATTTCGCTACAAATGAACAACAATTACACAGATTATTTGAAAAACTTATAAATAAAAAGCATTAAAATATCTTTACTTTATAAACCGGGTATTGCTTTGAAAACTCAGTACATATCTGTATTTATCTAAATCAAAGGCAGTATTGTTATTCACGATATGTTTGGCGCACGTTCAGCGAGAATGCAAAATAGGAGTCGCTTGTGTCAAACGGCCTTCATATTATATCTTACATAGAGCTAGATAATGCTATTCAATGCTCAATTACAGAGCTATAGCTTCATTGTTACTAAGAACTAGATTTTATAATTATTTATAACTTAAAATATTATTGCAGTAAATTATACTATATCAATGAGCTTTAGTAGATCTCAAAGTACAACCCGGATTAAGAGTGAGATCTACCCTTAATCTGTATTTTAAATAAAAGTATAGATATAATAGTTTTAATGAGACTATTTATCGACAAATAAACACAAAATAAACAGAATAAATACTTCTAATTGATTAAGAAATATCTGTTCTTAGTCATAAATAGTTGATGTTATTACTTTTTACGGCTAATAACCAAAAAAGAGCCCTCAAATTTTGGTACTTCGAATAATGCCCGGATTACCCGGCGTTAAAGCGGGCACTTCGAGAAATTACTAAAATGATTTTTTTACTATTACGACACCAATGTCTGATATTCTCTGTTCATTAAAAATATATGTATAAGAGATATTTCACTTCTACAACAGACAATACCTATCTTCGAAGATCTGAATCCAAATACGAATCAAAGACCGAAATGATAAAATATATTTTTGCGCATAACTCCTAAAATGTTGTTAGTTGTTTTGAATCATTTATGGGGATTATAATATTGTTTCGGGTTCAATATACTACTTAGTGTAGATATATAGTGAATAACATTCTACTTTTATCCGAATACCAATAATGAAACAATGAAATATTTTCGCGAATACTCGATGCGGCGCGACGCGTTCCTCGCATACTGATGTCTCGCGATTGTGGACAATTGAAAAGCTATTACTGTTGTTCAACTAAAGAGTCGCGAATAGTTAATTAGTTCCCTTCATGAACTTATTTATGAACATTTATTACGTTATTTGAATATATTTGCTAAGAGATTTTAACGACATAAGCTGATGTAATAATTAATTTTATGTTAGAGGACAGCCGATACTGTTGTTCTTTTGTAACTGTTGGTATGAATAGCTAGTTCTCTATCAAAGTATTTAATATTCATGTGTGTATGTTATCGGTTGTTTAGTGAATATAATAAAGTCATGCTCAGTTTAGAATTAGAAGTTTATGGGAGAGATTTTTAACAAAAGTTTTCAATCAAACTAGGATCCTGTTTCTAAAATTAAATCTTATAAACTTGTGTGAACAGAATGTGAACTTACGGTTAAAGTTGCATGTGTGGGAAAGACAATTTTATTAGGGTATATTTTCATGTAAATCATTCAATTTGTAAACAGTTAGCATCACATAGAAGACTAGGCATTGAATAATTTTAATATCTTATACCGCCCACCTAGAAAAAACTGTTTTAACCGAATATATTAGATATGTTGATGGTAGTGCATTGGATTGTATTTAACAAGGAGTTTCAAGAATTAAAGAATCATTTAAAAATATTTATAATATAATTATTCTTTTTCATCTTCTTTCTATTATCATAATATTATCTCGTTTTAGTTAATCATAGTATGTTTGACGCTTTTCCAGTTCAAGTTCTTTAAAAGTCTGAAAACCAAAAATAAAGATATTATTGCTGTTATTATTAATTTCATAATAGCTCATATATTACATAACGTATATTCGATCACGTGTTAGCAAAATGTTAGTATTTCCATTAAAATAAACTACAGTCTTCTTAATTTCGAAACTGATAGACATACATATCATATGTAACTGTTTGTCACGAAGAAAAGTAAAACATACAAACCTTGTAAACAACTTTACATTAAAACACAACTGAAATAGAAAAATAAATAATTATCTGGAAAATAACTTAGTTCGAAAAGCAGAATATCATTTTGCTGATTGAAACCAATATGTCGATCTAAAACTTTTATTGTTTGCTCTTCCTTATTAGGTAGGTATTCTACGTATATACGTCTCTTAATTTTATATATATGTATATTAATTTTGTTTTCCATCAGTATACAATATATTGGATTGTTCGTACTAACGACAGATTTTCAGTTTTATCGTCAAGCAAACGGTGCTATTCATAACAAAACATTGTAACACGCGGACACTACTATAATCGGTTTATGATCGAACAATATAAATAGCTCGTGATGTTAACGTACAATGCTCGGTGACTCCTGAGCTGAATACTGATTGTATCGATGACAAAGTCCGATCAACGATATTTGGGTTCCGGCTACATTTCGGTGAACCGTGCCACGTGTCAATTCACACCTGTTTGAATCCATTTTCCTGCTTGTTCATTCACTATAACCTATATGTATTAAATCCATAAAAATACACTGAATATTAATAATATATAACGTACATAATGTTTAAGTCTATGTAAGTCTAACTAAGCCCATAATGCCAGCGGAACTTTTAAAAGAATTTCAATAGAGCTTGGCATTACTTAAAAAGGTGTGGTTTGGGTTCTGTACATTAATAATATATAGAAAAAGTAGAAAGAAATCCAAAATACCTCAAGCTTATTTATATTAATGTGATTAGATAACATTACAGACAACTTGAAATGTAATTTTTCGCAGTCCAGTGAAGCTGTTAAGGCTTTGCTAGGCTAAAAAATTGTAATGTAATTTCTTCTTTTTTACTAGGATGATAAGAAGACGTAAGTCTAAAAAACGCTACTGTGACAAAATATCACTGTATCAAATCATTGGAATTTTTTGACTATCATTTTAATTTTTCACAATTATGATTTAAAGAGAGAACGAGCTCGTAATTACATTTAAACATTACATCGATTACCTCTTGAGGTATTAAGGAACTTTGGCTAAAACCAGAAAACACTAAAATTTTGAGGCTTTTTGTAACTGTCTACTTACAAAAAGATTATCTATGTTACTTACAGCTCCTCAGGAGAATGTACTGTATATCAACTGACTGTTTAAGTAATCAGTTTGTGTATCGTGTAATAATAATAACAAACGATTTCGTGTCCAAGTTACGCACTAGAAATTGCTGGTTGTGTTTGGTCTTCGAATGCTTTACCGTTTCAACGCCTTTTAGTTGGATTATTGATTTATCAAGCTATGAAAAGTGCTATATGAATTTTATGTTTAATAAAGTGCTATGTTTTTGTATTCCTTTTGTACTAGGTAATCCATCTAAACGACCGTTAATATGTTTTTAGAGCTTTCTACATTCATATCAAAATCAAAAAATACTTTATTCAGTTTAGGTCCTAATAAGGCACTTATGAACGTCAAAAACTACCACCGGTTCGGAAAACAACACAGCCATCGAGGAGAACCGGCAAGAAACTCGATCGGGTACATTTAAAAAAATATATATTTCCAATACATCATACAAAGCTTTTAGTGGATGCACAGAGAGGAGTCAATTCCAGACATCGCTATCGTTCACATACTGATTCACTCTATGATATCCTTTTGACACTAAAAGCCGCTTGACGTGGCGCATAAATTTACAGTCCAGCAAATCGGTAACATTTTTGGAACTTTATTGTAAAACCTAACACTATTACCTAAGAAACTATTACTGGTTTTGCTAAGCCTAAAACATGGGACGGCCAGTTTATTACAATTTCTAGTATTTACTTTATGCCGGTCTTTTACTAGATTCAGCTTTTAAAGTTGTTACGGACATATATTAAATTATCAAGAATGTATTGGGAGGGTAGAGTTAAGATACCGAATTCCTGGAATTTCGTTTTTAATGATTCGCGAGGTCCCATATTATATATTGCTCGAACTGCCCGTTTTTGTAATAAAAATATGATGTCTACCTTAGCAGCCGTACCCCACAGCAGAATACCATAAGATATTAAGCTATGGAAATAAGCGAAGTAGACTAACATAGCAGTGGCAATATCTGTAAGCTGGCCAATTTTACGTATTTGCAAATGCAGCGGAACTTAATCTGCACGCCAATTTTTTTAATGTGAGGGCCCCAATGTAATTTAGAATCAAGTGTAATTCCCAAGAATACAGTATTGTCAACTAATCCTACTAAATTCCCTTCGATATTGATTCTACTATCAACCTGTCTAATATTGGATAAAGTAAATTTTATACATTTCGTTTTATCTGCATTTAGCAATAGATTGTTCAACGCAAACCAATGACAAATTTCATTTAAAGTATTATTCAGATGCCCAACCTCTGAATCTATCCTTTTTTTTCTCGAATTGACTACGCTATTGACCTAGCAAGGTCTTAACAGCTTCACCGGACTACTAAGGCGAGCGCTTAAGGCACTCAGCCGATTTTATTTTGGCAACCAGCTCAAGGGTGCACGGCACACCTCGGCTTGGCTGTTGCCCGTTGCATGCAAAAATCGCGACCTAACTTAGCAAACCTAGCTAACTATTCATATATGTTTGAGTTGTTGAAACGTATATGTGTACCAAGCATATCCGCCTTAACAACTCCTCCATATATTTTTATCGAAAAAATTGAGAGTTTTTCAGTTCGATAAGGGAAATTTTTTTTTAACAAAAATAACCCTTCCACCAAGATGTGTAGCGTGTAGGCGTGCACGTGTGTGGAGGTGATCGTGTAGTGTTGTAGCAGTGATGTGAGGGCTCCCTACCGAGGGATCGAACCTAGGCTTGAGTCGCTGCCGTGGGAGGTCTAATCGGGTCTGAATCTATCCTTTTCACTTTAAATATTAGAGAAGTATCGTCCGCAAAAGGACCATGTCAGCAGAGTTGTTAACCACTAGCGGTAGATCGTTTATATATATTAAGAACAAGAGCGGCCCTAAAATGGACCCCTGCGGGACACCAATTCACGCAGATGATCCCGCTGAGATTGCTCTATGTATGGTAACTTTCTGACAGCGATCTTTTAAATAAGAGACTAGAAGGTCCAGAGAATATCCACAAATACCATAGTGTTTTAATTTAAGAATAAGCGTACTATGGTCAACGTATTCTAACTATATGCTAAGCTAACCATAAGAACTACGATGTTCAGATTGGTTGCCTGTTCAGTTATTTTGTTGCAAATATAATCGTACAACGAAACTCTGAGTATAACTGCTTCCATTACTCGCTGAGCGAATGTTCGATTTACCGTATGATCAATAAATTAGAAACAAAACCTCGTGAAAGATTATGTGTACTTTGGCCACGAAAGCAACACTTGGAACATTATCAAAAGACTACGAAACTGCCATTACTGTACTTATCTCGTAGATTTATTGGCATCTAATACACACTATTTGGATTGGAATGATATTAAGTATTCCAGACAAGCTAGAAATATTATTTGCTGACAGAACATAAATCTAGATATCTAGTATTATAAAAAGTTGTTATCTATTTCGGAATGTCTCAGAAAATTACCTTTAGATCCCACAGATCGTTTATACGCAGAATTATTATTATTCTAATACGCGAATCCGAATACGCGATCGTGTGAATAAAAGCTTTAAACATGACTTTACAACTTAATACTGCATAGAATTCAGTATACATTTGAATATTTAAAAATTCAGAATTCGTTCGATTATTTTGCTTACAGTATTGTGAAGGTAAATGAACATTATTTATCTGCAAAGTTACACTGTGTTTTATTTTCGTAGCACTTATTGAGATTATATTGTAGTGTTGAATGGTTGTGCGAGAGAGTTAAATGCAGATAAACTGTGTAAGTCCTCAAGAAATTGTTTCAAAGATTCCACATCTATTGAAAAAACTTAAATATATCACATTCTGAATATTTTAAATCGTAAATAGCTGGGTCGGGTTAATTAAACTTACCGAGGTATAATTTTTGCTCTATAATATTGTCATACCCGTGGTAGAAATCAAGAGTGGTTGCGCTTGTGTAATAAAAAAAATCCTGGCTGACAACTTAAATTTAAAAGTAACTATGTTTGTTTGTTATGCTTTCAAGCCACAACTACCTAACTGACGCCGATCATCATGAATTTTTAATAGGACATACGGACTTTTCATACAGAAAATTTGTACTCTTGCCGAGGTATAGGTCAAATTCGCATTAACACAAGGGAAACTGGTAAAAAACTAATATTGTTATAAATGGAAAATTTAGCTGTAACGAAGCAATTAAATTGTGTGGGCTTTTATTGGTAGCATGTTGAGACAAACATTTTTATTTAATTATTTTCATACTAACGTTCGTAGTTTGTTGACGCGACGTGACGTGCTGTAGGCATCATACTTGTCATGTTACTGAGGGGGCGTTTATAGAGCTGGGGACTAATTTCACAACGATAATATTAGCGTTTGAATGTGCGTATACGTTCGTAATAATAATGTTATTCGTTTATTAGAAACCACACCCCAGGAGTAACGTACGCGTTTTGATCTAGGTTATCTCTTGAAGGTTCATAATATGTGTTGTTTTCTGAGTATGTAATAACATTTACTTGAAGCGATGATGGCTTAGTTGATGACGTAGGTTCAAATCGTTGCAACAGTGTTGGAGCACGCGGTGAAAGAAAACATCGTGATAAATCTATGGTATGAAGTTTGTCGACAAGCACCTATTGTTGTGTTCCGGCAACTGCACCCTCTAGTTTTGTCGTGTTTACCATCTTAGATAACATCGCCATTTAACATCAAATGATATTTTGGTTAAAATTTACTATATTTCATACAAGCTTCTGCCCGCGACTTCGTTCGCGTGGAATAGTTACTTTGGGTTAACACACAGCGAAAGCTTTCAAGAGGAAAATATCCCCGATTTTGAAACATTCTTCATTGGTGCTCCGCTCTTATTGGTCTTAGCGTGATGATATATAGCCTATAACCATCCCCGATAAATGAATCCATGATTCTATATAGGAAAACAACGCGATGGAAGTAAGTATATGTAATATTCTGGTAGCATATTTTTTGTAATTAGGTTTACTAAGTAATAGTTTTTACTCAGAGACTTTATTACCAAAACTGTCCTGTAATTGTATTTATCGCACGAATACAATTTCAGTTTCTAAATTTTAATTTGTGTCTCAACAGAACACTTGACATTGCGTTGAATTTGTAGTGATATAATATATGAAAAGATCCACAATCAAAAACATAACTTTTCTGAGGGATTTGTCAGTTTTATACTTTTGAGTTAATCCTACGATGTAGACCATATCTGTTGATAATTGTGTTTGCGATATATAAATATACTAGCTGACCCGCGCACCTTCGTCTGCGCCAAGTAGGTTATTACCGGTTCCAATTTTATTTTCAAAAGCGAAAAACCTTAAAAAACATAGACCCCCTACTATAGCGATACCTACCGGGTTCAATTGTGAATCCAGACTATCTTTTATATATATTGACAAAAAATGTCTTCCCGGTATCCCCTGGGTTGCTCCTCTGGCCCTCACCTACACAATAATTTTACCGCTTATAGTTTTTATTCCTATTATCTTTTAACCAACTCCATCAATTAAAATGCTGTGAAAAGTAAAATTTACCTTCATAAATTTTTCCGTTTGATTCAACAATTTGTTTCAATAAAAATTTGTAAAGTATACATGGAATCTATAAGCTACCTTTTTAATAATGGTGTTTTATAGATACGAACTATATAATTTAATTTTTCCCGATTAGGCCACTGAAATACACTAAGACAAACATAAAACTTACAGCCATTATGTCTCAAATAAACATACATTTACATAATAATTACTGTTACTTCTTGTGTTATGTTAAAGTTTAATTTTGGTAAAACATACAATTAGGCAGAATATTGACAAAAGAAGATAATATGCCTTAGTTAGAATTAGACAAATGTACTATACTGTTAGGTAAAATATCAACAAAACACTAAATTAGAGCTATTAAAAGAATCTGCTCTAGAGTGCATTTATCCAACCCAAATTCAAACATTGAGTTGTCCCTGATTCTGAGCTTTGCCAGATGGCCTGGAAAGCACACCTCTACTGATAGATCCTTAGCCTACAGATAGTAGACTCAGCTAACTCGCAACAGTCACGAATCTTATAAAGCCATAGCATACCCGGTATGTTTTCCTGAATGGAAGCATATGAGATGCCAGTAATTTGGTTATATACATTCCAGTTTGTGTTCCATGGTGCAAGCAGATCAGTCTTATTTAGAGAAATCCTGAACATAGGTTTTATAGTGATCTAAATATCATCTGTATAGCTTCTTTAGCAAGAAGCCAGAATACATGCCAGAACTACATAAATTCCTTAACAATGTCATTGATACAAATGAGATTTGTAATTATGATAACTGGGAACTTTGCTTTAGAAAAAGTCGGACTATGCTCAATATTTTGTAAGCAATTTAAAGAAAATGTCAATAGGCTAATTTGATCTCATTTATGTGATAGTAGATATATGATAGCTTCTATTATATCAACTACATCAGGTGTGTAAGTGGAAGATATAGAAGAATATCTATTACCTCTTTATATTATTAGTGCAGATAAAAATGATATACAAATATAATGTCTCACATTGTCATATAAATAAATATATTATTGCGAGCATACGGCTACATGAATGTTACTGCCGAATGTCGCGAAATAAAAAAGTTAAAAACTTAGAGTAAATTATTTTGATCTAATGTAGCTAATTTGGAAGCTAAGAGGTTTAATGCTAATTATATTTAATTGCAATATGGCAAAATAATATCGAAATGTAGTGACAAAATATATATAAAAAGTTCTCTATTAATAAGTATTTTAGTACATATCTACTTGCCTAAATAAAAAAAATAAAAAAACAAAATGCAACGTTGAGGAAGACTTTTGAAACAGCTTGAAATTATTAATGTAAGTAACGTATTTCAGTTAATAAGCATGAAAACTGAATCCATATAAATAACTTTCGAATTATCCTATTGTATGTCACAATTATTTTAGAAGACATAATGAGTGTCCTTGGCTTCAGTTCTGTTATATCCCAAAGAGTTTTCGATTAAAACTTCCTTTGCGACTTGACTTTTTCCGACATTTCCATCATTTACATAAACCTTGACATATTATATACCAAAACGCTCCTTGCAAATGACTTTATTCACTGATGTCCGCATGAAGATCCGTTCAGTAGTTTTTGAGTTTATCGTGAACAGACAAACAGACGTGGTAGGGGATTTTTTATACTATGTAATGATGTACACCATTGGTCTAGTCACTGATTTATTATATATATATAGACCTCTATTATTATCATTACTTATTACAAAAACAAAGACCCCTACCGTGTCTGTCTGTCCGTTTGTCTGTTTGCGATGAACTATTGAACGGATTGTTATGAGTTTTTCACGAATAGATAAAGTGATTAATTTTTATAATCAGGGCGGGACAACATGTGCCAGGCTTGCTGGTAAATAATAAGTTGATAAATATTTTTATCGTTAATCACACTAAGAGTTGAGTAAGTATAAGAAAATGCCTGCCAAATAGATCAAACAACAGTTTCACTCAATCCATACGGACGAATCAGCGAGTGACATCTAATTTCCTATAATTTAAAATCAGTCGTACAATATTTTATACGCACTGCGTTGTTGATACACAGCAAATGCAAAATAAACCTAGTTGGTTTAGTAAATTTGTAGTCCGGTGAAGCTATTACGACCTTGCTGGGTCAATAACGTAGAGAAATCAAGAAAAAAAAATAGTAAATGATTCACGTATGTCTGGAAGGACCGTTGAATCATTTAGATATTGTTAAATAAAAAAGTACTAAAATCTACTACTGGGAGGGTAAGGTCAGGAAGATGTAAATTTGAGATCATATATATGTTTGATGGCATATAACAAAAAAAACACATAATATAAAATCTAGATAGGGACACCCTAATTACCTACAGGCATAAAATCTCCTTTACGACCTATTCTCATACCTACCAAATATACCTTAAAATTTTTATAAAAATCGGTCTAGCCGTTTCGGAAGACTTCGAACACAAACACGGAGGATAAAAATGTGCATGAAATGTATTTAAGTTGATATATATTAATACTGTATACGTCTAAATAGCTTTAGAATTTTATGTCCCTTTTTTTAGAACATATAATGAGTATAGTGAGTGGGCTATCCTTAAAAGATAGATATACCCTCACAGACCTTTTTGTAGATCTATATTGTCTCTGTTGTTTTATTATTTACACCTGGCTAAAAACAAAAAGAAAAATCTGTCATGTCATTGTCATTATATTAAGTCGTCAATACATTTTGCAATGGACGTCACTTTTTTTTATTTTCACCTATACATACAAAAGTAAACCTTATTACATTTACCCAACATACATTGTTATATCTCAAAAGGGTTAAGAAGCGTTTTCTATGAAAGCTCCCAGGCGGTTTGACTTTTTCCGACATGTCCAAAAATTATCGTTATATTTTAATCAGTCTATATGAAACCTTCACAAATTTATGTACTAAAACGTTCCTCATGAATTGCTTTATCCACTGGTGAAAACCGAATGAAGATCCGTTCAGTAGTTTTTGAGTTTATCGCGAACAGACAGACAGACAGACAGACAGACGCGGCGGGAGACTTTGTTTTATACTATGTAATACTATGTAATGATGATACTAGGACAAATCTTGTTAAATGTATATTGTACTACAGCATACTACACTCTCAACAATCGCGCGTCATAACCCTAAATGAAGTTGTTTGTTATAAAATCTAACCAAGAGAAAGAATCTAATACCTTTAAACGAGCAACTCTTGTATATTTTTATATTGTTGTATATTCAGGATCTCGGAAACGGTGTCAGCGATTGCCGTGAAACTTAGTATCTAGGTTGTTTCGGGGACGATAAATCGATCTAGCTGGATTTCATTCCTACAAAACTTTTTTATCCGAGTTTTCAGCCAATGAAAATATATAGCTAGAATATAAAGGTAAAATTCGGCGCTGTTGGCAAAACAGAAATGGAAATCGGCTGCTTCGAAAATCAGTCTAGCCCCAGTTCAAATTCGAGTGACAGCAAAAGAGATGTCCTTTTTTTTTGTAGAAAAATGCTAATTTTGTGAGGCAAAATTAACAGTTTAATTAAATTATGAAAATGTTTTTAAAGAACCGCGCTAGGCTCGGTCGCCCAGGTACTAAGTAATAAAATGTCATAAGTAAAATTATTAAATTTAAAAGGCCAGCCAAAATGTTCGTTCATACCGTAGTCACGAAGCTTGAGATCTATATATACTTTTATTTCTTAAAAGTTAGATTATTTAAATTTGATTATTTGTAGGTAACATCAGCATTATACCTAGCGTTAGGTCCTAAAGCGTGGCCACGGCTGGGCTTTATGGGTAACCTCTCCGATGTACTGATGCTGCTCAACTACGTGCTGGACCCGATCCTGTACGTGCTGATGCGGCAGAGGCGCCGGCTTTCCGTCTCCGCGCTGTGCCATTCCATCGCGCATTGCTTCAAACGGGTGATTACCTATTAATATACTAACTGAGGGGGCCACACGTTGAAGTGTCTCAATTATTATATGTTGAATAAAAATTATGAAATTTAAAACGTGGCGCCATCTACTAGATATTTATACCGGTCTGTCCTACAGTTTCTGTCAACAAAATAATTTAATGCGTCATCTGACATTGACAACAATCTAATTTGTGACGTAAAAATAATCCAAAAGAAGCCATTAATCGTAAAGATTATCCTATCTCTCAAGCTGGATCAAATTATACATAAATTCCAACCTTCATGGTAATCGAGTGAGTAGTTTCGGAGTTCAACATGGACAAACTTCATACACTGGATTTTTATATATTTAAGAATTTATTAATAAAAAAGTGATTTAACTACGACCATTTTTTAAATGCTTATTTGAACGTCTTTATGTTGCAAATGATTATATATCTACTTTTAGAATTGACTTAAAGCGCTTTCATCCATTTTTAAGGTAAAAAGCGGGACGTGTAAACATAGTCAAACTTAAAACGCAGCTTTGATTGAACAAAATAGAATTTTTGAGTTTTTCTTTTTATTATAAGTATGTTAACTAATTCATCGGTATTAAATTTATACATTAGATTGTTTGTTTTACTGTGAATGCTAGAATATCTAATCTAACAATATTATAAACTTAACAATATATCTAAATACCAAATGTAAATGTGATAGAATTGCTGTCATGTAAAAAAACATGTGGCTAAAATAAATAAATACGTTAGTTTGGTACAATATTCTGTTAATTGTATTAACAGGGTCACAAAACGTCGACGGAATCCATGTCGATGAAGACCTCGTGTTGCCCGCAGGAGACGCTCGTCGTTAGCGATAGTTCTGGCGCTGAGATGCGGCCGCTGAGAGCTTTGCCCGCGCCCCTCCTGCATCCCTGCGCTACGATCCTCAAGATCGACGACTGACAGGAAAAACGTTTTTAGAAAGTAAAAAACATTGTAATGTGCCTCAAACATCATTGCATTTGAAGCATATTATTTTGTAATCGGTGCATAAATATCCCGACCTTTTTGCAAGGAACCAAAGACAATTCATTTAAGAATGCAACGATAAAAATAATATTTTACTTAATATATGTGTAACTTAGTGTTAAGAGATTTTACTTGTTATATGTTAGATTTAACTCATTCTCTATATGCTGTGTATTATTATCAGTGCATGTCAGTTACAGAGCAAAGAACCCATATTTGACCATATGCATTGCCAAATATATGTACTATGAAAAATCCAATAAAAAAATTATGGACCATACCACACGTAAAAAAAATTGTGGCTCCATTTCAATGACATTAATATCATATTTAGAAATTAAAAAAAAAAGAAAAGCCAGTATCACGTAATCTCATCAAATCACATCACTAGAACTTTGCATCGAGGTGACATTTATACAAATAAATAAACTGTTCTTGTAAACTTACCTCATTTGTAAATGTACTTACATATAAAAACATGAAATAACCAATATTTTTATTACCAATGAAGAGGAATAAAAAATATTATAATTATTCAATGTTATACATTTTATCCTAAAAACATTTCGCTGGGCCACAAAATTTTGTAACGCTTCTGTATAGGTGTTATTTAATATGAATTGGTTTGACTTGAAATAATACACATATAAATTCATAACATTACATTAAAATATCCATTATACAACATTCTAGTCGCAAAATGACAAAGTCGTGCATAAGATGATAAATATGAAAGCTGTAGTAAGTTGCAAATAAATAAATATAATTATATATGTGAATACTATGCTATGTTATACTATACTAGATGAACGATTCATATATTGCAAATAATAATTATTTCTATTTATGATATTCATTATCATAGGATTACATATCATATAATTAATTATTACGAATAAGTATTTACATATTACAATTTAGTTTTAATAAGTAAAACTTTACATGTATCGTGTCTTTAATATATTATTTAGATTTTAAATACTCGTATGTTAATATAGACAAAGTGTTATAAATAAAGCGTTGAACAATTTTTATTACGATATTTTACTTTGTATATCAACTAGCTTCTGCTCACGACTACATCCGCGTAAAATGGTTACTTTCAGCTCAAGCTAACAAGCAGCAGAAGCTCTCAAAAGGAAAATTAAAACATTGAAACGTAATTGAACGTGACTGAAACATTCTTCATCGGCGCTCCGGTCTTAGCGTGATGATAAATAGCCTTTCTCGATAAATGAGCTGTATGCCACTGAAAGAACTGACAAGCAGAAGAAACAAGCAAACAAACAAACCCTCCAGCTTTATAATACCTCTCCTGTCCCTTAATTATATGTAGGATAAATATTTAACGAGAATTTGATTCACATGACTTAGCTGATTTTTTTTTTTTTTTCGAAATGATGACGCTGTAGAGCTGGACTGGTCTTCACAGCTTCACCGAACTATTGAGGCAAGCGCTAAAGGCACTCAGCCGATTTGGGATGTTTGGGCGACTAACTCAAGGGTGCACGGCACACCTCGGCTTGGACTGTCGCCTGTTTTGTGCAAAAATCGCGACCTATCTGAGATAAGCTAAGCTATCTAGATATACGTATATGAGTTATTGAAACATGCATGTGTACCAAGCATGCGTGCCTCAACAACTCTTATATGTATTTTGTGTCGGAAAAATTCCTCAAAACAATATAGGATAAGGTAGGATAAGGAAATTTAGTAGGTGGTAGAGCCCCGCTGAAGTTATTTTTGGTTTCAGCATGAATGGGTCGGCTCCTCCGGGGTAGTACCACCCCTCTCACAGATAACCGACGTGAAATAGCAGTGCTTGCATTGTTGTATTTCGTTCGGTCAGTGAGAGAGCCGGAGGCCCACTCCCTTCCTCTTTCCTTCTTTCCCTTTCTTTCCCCTCCCCCTTCTCCCATATACAGGCTTGCAACGCACTTGCGACGTCCCTGATGTCGCTAGTGTCTATGGACTGATCACTTAACATCACGTGCCCGACAAGTTCGTTTGCCTCCCTGGATATAAAAAAAAGGAAAAATAAGGGTAGAACTCTTTGTCGTTTATTTCTCTGAAAAAGAAAAACAGCGTGTAAGCGTGTAGGCGTGCACGTGTGTATAGGTGATGTGTGTGATGATGTAAGATTTTGTGTCACTGTATCGCGTGAGCAGCGTACTTAAGGGCTCCACGCCGAGGGAACGGATCTAGGCTTGAGCCGCTGCCGAGGGGGCCTTATCTGGTGTGCAGGAGCGAAATTTACCTCTAGACCACGGCGACATGATCTGTGGTTACGCGGGCGTGGGCGTGAACACACTCTGTTTGGATAGACAGGCTGGTACTGATCGGTCGCTGACGTGATTGAATCAGGAGGGTCGGTAAAAGCTGATTATTTCAATTCATGGTAATAACGTAGAACTGACTACAAAGTTATTATCTTAGTAAGTAAGTATTTCTAGGTCACTATGTCACTATCATTTGAAGTAGAGGACAGGTTCTTTCTTAGGACTAAGTGAAATTTAAGTTGCTATCCGATCATTTCTCCTTTATTACAAAAAACAGTATATTGGTAAAGCCATAACTTAATATTTGTATCTTTAAATCTTTGTATATAATCGTAAGTTCGTGCTTGCGCGTTATATAGTCAAGACTTTCATACAAAACAAAGTTAAAATTTTGTATAGAAATCTAAAATTGGCATTTATTCATCCTCACGTTGTCACGAATTTATAAATATAGCTATACCTAGACTTTTTCCTGCTCAATTATTTTCAAAACGGTCAACAAGCTTGGCGCAGGTTATAAGTATAAAACTTAATTCAGATTCGGCATTAAGATTCAACATCAGTTTTAATGACGAATCTGAACTAAGTTTACTTAGTGACTAAAAATTACTTACTAAGTTAATAACTTTGTAGTCAGTTCTATGTTATTACCATGAATTGAAACGATCGACTAGGTCATATGAATCAAATTCCCGTATATATATAGCAGGAATTTAAAATACATTGTTGTCTTTAGCAAGTAAAAATAAAAAACACACACGCGTTGCTATTTTAAAAAGAAGAAGCGATGGTTGTGTCAACTGTCGGGGATTTCAGTCTGTCATGTAGTGAATTTTATATTTTATTCATAATCTTGTGTTATTTGACTCTATATTGTGTAAAGTTGGTGGTGTTTTATGTAATATGGTTAGTTTATTGTGCATAAGTGAAGTTAATGAAAAATAATACCACGGGATCATGGATTCTGAGATGCCACAAAAATTCTCAGGAAAGTTGTAACAAGAGAACCAACATCTTGTTATAACTGCACGACACTTCACTTGAATATCGATCTCCTGACTTATCCTGATATCCTGACAATACATAGACATATGAACATTTTTTTTAATGATTATTCGAAGATTAAGAAGATAAAAATGTCTGAAATATTATATAGAGGATTTCGCGCTTAAGCCCTTACATTTACTTGGACTTGAAAGAAAACAGACTAAGGAATAGATAAGAACTATCCTTATTAACAACTTCAGAATTGGCAAAAGAAACGACTTGAAAATTAAGATAAAAAAGATGGTTATAAATTTACGAAATATTATATAGAAGATTTGGCGCGTATGCCTTTATACTAACTTGAACATAGAATAAAACTCACTACAGAATATACAAGAACCACATAAATTGACCACTTCAGAATTGGCAGTATGGAGTATTTCCTTCGCCTGTTCTATTGGACGAATATTATTTCTACTACTGTCTCAACTGTCAAAACTGTCAAAGTGTATATACTATATAGCATTGACTGATAAAATTTCTGAAATAGTTTTAGGCTTTACTTTTGAGAATGTTTATGTTATTCTTATACATATAATATAACACTTATATTATCAAGTAATTTTGTTTTCGTGGCATTAAAATCTCTCAGCCAATATGTCTAAATGGTGCGTAAACTTCAAATATTACAACAAAGTTTACATGTTTTTTTAATGAGTTTATAATTACAATATTACATGCCGGTATCAAAAATCAATATAAATACAAATACGTAAATTTGTGTAAAAGTGCTTTCGTTATCGTATACATAATCATAAAAGACATAATGATTTAAGGTGCATGTAAGATGGAATGTTGTCATAAATGAATTTATTGAACGAAGTATATAAAAAAAATGAATAATTGTTTTACCAGGCAATCAGAACGAAGCATCCATGAAATGCTTAAGGATACTCCACCACTTAGAGAGTCCAGTGATTCAATCACATCAGGAACTGAAGCCAAATTTCCAACATCAAGATCTATGCCATTTACATCTGCCTATGGTAAGAATATCTGTTAACAGACAATAGTTTTCCATTTATAAAATGTAATAATAATTGGGAATTATTCGTATGTCATTAGATATAACAGCCAGATAGCACAGTCTTGTTGGCAGAATCATAATTTTGAAACATCATGATACATTTCTTGCTTGCTACTTTTCAATTTATGAATAAGGACTGGAAATAAAACAGTATGAAAGCAATATTGTATTCATTTTTGTATATTATGTCAATCCCTGTAACATTATTACAGAATACCATCTTATTCTCATATTTATTCATTATGATATGGCATATAATAACAAATAATTACTAATTATTCTATACTTATAGGTAAATGTATCTATTTCTTTATAAACTTTGGCTACAAGAGAAGTTATTCAAGAAGCAAGTATTAAAACATAGCCATTTGAGCAAGTGTCCAGAAACAAGCTATTTACAGTATAGAGCAATCCAAATGAATTAATTCTGCATAACAGATCAAGGTTTCATATAGAATCCATAACATTTAGTTTGTACATTTAATAGTGATCTTTGATGTAATCTCTGCAGCTCCACCGGATGTGTCTCAGAATGGCAATGCAGGGACGAGTACACTGCTCCGGGCAGGCTCTACTAAACTGGAGTCCATCCGTAACTGGGGAGTTTCTACTTATAAATGTACTAAGCAAATACTTTATGAAAAGCTGGGCAAGAGTTCACGCACTGTAGACACAGGTATGTAGTATGTATAGGTAGGTATTATTATTACAGATAATATATTTTTATTACAGACAACCTACATGTACTTTGTTAAATTTAACCAACAAAATATTAATAAACTAAGGGTTACTTCATATTTTTGTTGTTTAACAAATTACTGCATATTCGGTTATGATTTTGAAATCATAAACATAGATTAAGATGTTTTTTTAATGATTAGCATTTGAATTAACAATTTTGAATAGAGGTAATATTCTCTCAAAAAATCATGTATACATCCTTATTTTGATATAAAATCAGCTGTTTGTGGCTTCATATGGATTTCTTGTAATAGATAGTTAAGTTATATTATCATTTTACTATAGTTATACATATAATATCCATGTATTGTGTAAGTATTTTGTATGTTCAATTATCTATACATACCAAATTTTGTGGTGATATTTTAGTGCAGTGTTATTTACTGGTGAGCTAAACAAAAATTTTATAGCATTAAAAAGTGTACAAATAAATTGTAGACATATCAAATTTTATGGTGATCTGTCAACAGTTTTGGAACCTATTGATATGAAATATATCATATACTAACATCTATATTAGTGTGAGTATAAATTTAATATATAAAAATCTAGTGTCACGTAGTTTGTGAAACTCCTCTGAAACAACTCGACAGATTTTAGATTTTTATGAATTTTAAATATATACTTGGTACATTTGAGAGTAAGTCATATAGTATATATTATACCTCTAGGTCAGGGCTTCTTAAACTATGAGTCGCAACCCCAAATGGGGTTGCGTAGCAAAATTCTGCGGTCGCGAGAGATTTCAATGTTGAAGGTTTTGAGCTTGAGGGTTTCAAAACGAATTCTAAAACTATATATTTTCATATGTATATTGTTACCTAATAAATAAATCATCAAAAAATATTAATTTATTTTTCTTTTATATTTGTATGGAGTCGTCAAGAAACTTGCAATCATAAATGGGGTTGTGAATGACAAAAGTTTAAGAAGCCCTGCTTTAGATGATTAGGATGTTCCTATCTAGAATTTTTTCTTATAAATTTTTTTCACAATTTTTCTTCTTTACAATAGTTATTATTTTTTACGAATTTGCCATAAAAAAACCTATAATCCCAAATTATCTCTTTCTTAACTCCACCCTTTCATGTTTTATTTGCGATCTTAGTATGAACAATATCCAAATGATTCAACGGTTTCATATTTTAAATCAAATGAAATTATTGGTGTAGCAGATTGCCAGATGATGCTATGTCTGCCACATTGAAATGTTTTCCTCACAGGTGTAAGTCTGTCACTAAGCTAACTAGGTATATGTAGAGTGAGCTGATTTTTTGGTGTCACAAGTGGAAACCCTGGGAACTGTTGTAATCCGGTTGTGATTTTTTAAAGATTTTTTGAGTTTGCAAATAGAATTAGAATCAATAGAGAATTGATTTCACGTACACAGTTGCGTGGGACAGCTAGTAATACATATTTTCCAAACTTTCAAATAGTATTGAATATTTCAATTCAATTAAAGTAATACTAATAGTTGCTCAGAATTACAGTGATTTTGACATAGGTAACAAAAAAACGAAAGCAGAAAAAAGACCTGTAGAAAAAAGTCTCAGGATCAGCATCTCAAGCCTAGGTCTGTTCCCTCGTTGTGGAGCCCTTGAATGCGCTGCTTGCGTGATACAGTGACATAAAATCTTATATTATAGTGGCAACATTACACATATCACCTCCACACATGTGCACACATATATGTTTACACATGAAAGTGGAAGGTATATTTGGTTTTTTTCCTCTTAACATACTGAGAGGGTTTAGAAAATTATCCCATATGAAACATATGTAAGAATTATTGAGGTATGTAGACTTGGTACACACATGTTTCAACAACTCATATATATATATGAATGGTTAGCTTAGGTTAGCTCAGATAGATCTCGCATTGCATGTATCAGGCAACAGCCCAAGCTGAGGTGTGCCATGCATCCTTGAGCTAGTTGTCAAATAAAATCGGCTCAGTGCCTTATGCGCTCGCCTTAGTAGTCTGGTGAAGTCGTTAAGACCTTGCTGGGTCAATAGCGTAGTCAGATTGAAAAAAGAAATAGAATGTCAATGTGGTAGATGTTGAGAATGGGATGAAAGGTAGTATCACGTGTGTTGCAGAGTTGGAGGGTCAGATAGAGTGCGTGCGCGAGACCCAGCGCAAGTACAACGGCATCCTGCGGCTGAGCGGCGCGCTGACGTCACAGCTGAGCGCGGCGCACAGTACACAGCGCGCGCTCGGCGAGGCGTTCGCGGAACTCGCGCAGCGCTCTCCGGAGCTGCAGAACCAGTTCCTCTACAACGCGGACACGCAGCGCTCCCTCGTGCGCAACGGCGACGCGCTGCTCGCCGCGCTGCACTTCTTCAACAACTCCCTCAACACTCTCACCAACAAGACCATCGAGGACACGCTGCTCACCGTCCGACAGTACGAGGCGGCCAGGTGACCACTCACACCTCTCTCACCTCCCATCCACTCTAGCGGAACTCCACACTCACTCTGTTTCTCCGCCAGGGTCGAGTACGACGCGTACCGGAGCGAGCTGGAGGGCAGCGGCGGCAACCCCCCGGAGCTGCTCCTCGCCAACATCGAGCGCCATCGCCGACACTACGAGCAGCTGAGGGACGACTCTGCCGTTAAGCTTGCGCTACTACATGAGAACCGAGTGAGACTAATTTTCTTCTTTTTATTGTGGAGATGCATTCCTAAATTCGTCCACCTCTGCCTCTCTAAGGCACCTCCATGCCTAAACTAACCCGAATCCTAATAGTACCTAACTTAATCCTAGCCCTAATCTATTCTAATTTACTTACAGTAAGTACCATAACCTTCCTACTTCCAGTCTGTAAATATAGCTTTATCTTGTCAAATAAAGCTTTGTTGATTGATGTTGTAGGTGAAAGTAATGAACAAGCAGCTATTGCTGTTCCACAACGCGGTGTCGGCGTACTTCAGCGGGAACAACGTGGCGCTCGAGGCCGCCGTCCGCCACTTCAACATCCGCACCGCGCCGCCCCCCTCCGCCCCCGCACCGCCCCCGCTGCCGCTCGCCCCCTCCGCCCCTCGCACCACCGCCCCCGCCCCCACCGCCCCCTCCGCCCCCGCCTCGCCGCCCGCGTAGGCAACCCATTAGATATGTCCCCAAGAATAAGATGATGTCACTAGAAATTGTGAATAACCATATATACATGTTCTATTATTTGAGTCATTACGTTTCAAAATGAGCTAAATTCTATTTTAACAATGCCTAATCTTTTGCGATATTTTTCAACATTTATAAATCGTTTACATGTAAAATATGAATATCATAAAAAATTAACAATGAAAATTAGGTTTAGCTCATTTTGAAACGTGAAGACACATTTATTGAATTACATCAATAACAACAATGCAAGAAGAAGTAGCTGTTACTAGCAAATCTGACATTCCCTATAAATATTTATTTCAGTATTGTTTTATCATTGTTAATTATATCTTTAGGTCTAATAATAACATGTATGACAATTATTCTTAGAATAATTACAGATGAATGCTGACAACAAAACAATAAATACAATAGACAATTATCTCTCATTAGCTTTAGAAATCATCATAAAACAAATATACTTTTAATAACAACTACAGTATGCTTCCAACTCTAACGTACTTCACAAGTATTTGATAATATTACGTCAAAAAACATTTTAGTACCACACTATAGCTCATACTATACTCAAAAATATTTGGATACATTTCGTATTAAAGTTTTATAATTATTTTTAATATACTACCTTATTGACTGAAACAAAATGTTTATGATTTATTAAATTATTTTGGATATAAAACGTCATGGACATGACATGCAAAGTATTATTACATTAATTATTCATTATTGGGTATAAGATTCTATCCTATTGCTTCAAACTTTTTAACATCTAGTTTAACTTTAAACAATTGATGTGACAGACTCACTCTGGTTTATTTTATAAATGAAATTGTTATCAATTTAGTATAATGTAAGCACAATATATAGATTAAATAATTAGCTCAATGCTTGCCCTTCCATTAAACTGCTAGAGAAATAGCTAGAATAATAGAAATAGCTTCAATAATCAATAGCCGCTATATTTGATAATACACTACAATATGTCATTTCTTTCACACATTTTTTTCATCTACAGAATGTAATGTTTTAAAAATAAACAATTGGGAGTAATACTTTTATTATAATATGAAATCTTTATGTTTATAGTAAAACTCATACTATAATTCTAATGTTAATAATTTAATTTAGTTAAGTTTTAATGTACTGTGATTAATGAATACGTACATTAATTCTATATTGGACACAAATTTGACCGATATGAATATGGACAATATAACTACATGAAGCTCTTAAGTTTGTATAATAATATCCATGGAGGGAACCTAACAACTAGCTAGTCAAACTTTACTCTAATTTATTTATATAGATTATTTGTAATTAACTTTTAGAAACAATTATATGCCTATATTATTTTATTTGCTTTACATTATTAGGCATAAGCTGACATTATAATCATATTTTTATCAAATGTAAAATACATTCTCGTAATTATAAATTGTTTTATTTTAACTGTATGATATTGCATTTGTTGATGTCTAGTTAGATGTCAGCTTAATATGAAAAAGTCTATTGATTTGATTTCTAGATCTGGTTTCTATACATATCCATTATCCATCCAGGTATATTTGTAGATAAGTCTATGTTAAATTTAAAAAAAAAAAACAAAAATGGGTAATTTCATGACATTGAATATCAGGAATCATTATAAAATTATTATTATTTTTTATAGTAGCATGGTAAAGTAACTGCACTTTGCCTAATGGTAAGCACAGTGCAATCCAAAAACAATGGCAACTGCCGAGAGGTATGTCATCCTTCGTCGATCGTCGCTGTCATGCCGGCCTGCGTAAATGCCTCTTCAAGTTATGCTTGAAGGACCCCATATTATAGGAAAGAGGGAGCACACTAGGCGGGAGCCGGGAGCCGGGAATGTAATAAATTGTGGAGAGTGTTTTATCTGTATTTACATAATATCACAAGGTGAAAAAACTTCATTGAGTTCAAATTATACATTACACTTGTTGCATAGATATAATAATTATTAGCTGACATTGTGTTATCAAGAAAAGAGGATATTTAAAAGTAAGGATATAATAATTTAATAAAAATCTAGGAAAATAACTACAAAATAAAATATCATAGAATATTAATATCTCATATTGTAATCACAGATATTCATGTACATCAGAGAACTTGGTTCTGCTTCATACAATTCCTTGACTCATAACACCTTTAACAGTATTCATCTCTTGAATCTCCTACGGCATGCAGATCACTGTTTATGCTTTCACAGTCTCTTTATCACCATCATCTTTCTGTAGTTCTTCTGCTTCCGCTTTGAACTTCTCCTATAAAAATATCTTTTTATACTCAACTTCTATGTCTTGTTAAGACAATTGTGTAATTAATATTATAATCAAAGGAATAGTGATTTTGATTTAAAGATTTTAATGTAGTTATCAAAAGATAACATTAACTTATAATAAACTATATAATATTTGATCAGTAAAGTTTTAAAAAAAATATTTGTTTTAATATTAATTTCTAACTGAATCTACGTCAATTAAGATTTAAAGATGACATTTACCAGATCATAAATAACTTTCACAACAAGGGAACAGCTGGGGCATGTTGCCACTTCTTCTCCAGCCATAAGTTCCTCCTAAAACATAATAAAATATAGGTTATATATACTTGGTGGTTTATAGGAACAAATAAAGGGGGTTTGTCATGTTGATGGCTATAGAACCCTCCAGTGCTAATACACAAATAATGACGTAGTAGAAAAGATGTCCCACAGCAAACATACAGTGTGAATTAGTGGATCTGGTGAGATGTGGAAGGCATCGGTTTTGCAGTTTTCCGTCGGATTGGATATAATTATGTCAACAGTCAATTATTTACGCTCATTTTAGCAACAATATATGATACTTGAGCTCTTTTTATGTCCTTATATAATAAAATGAATAGAGGATTGCTATGTTCGTAGTCCCATAGTTTTATAGCCAAACGATTAGGACAAGAGGCACCATAAGGAAACATCTGATAAAAATTAACTCAAATAATTTAAATTATCATATTTGCTCCTAACCTTACTTATTTGAAATCTGTCTCCGCAGGGACAAGGGTAGTAATACATTTCTTCGTCCTCTTCATATTCAAAGTCTTCAATCTCTATTTCGTCGTGAAATATCGTCATTTTTAGTTTTTTTTTTCAATCTTTTCCTTGTTTACTACTAATGTTTTGGTACTGACCCAACATGCCGCCTGTATTGACTTGAATTACCAAAGACATTTGACACTTTGACAGTTTCATTAGTGTCACCTGAACATTTCTTTTTCTTGTTTTGCCTCCGCAGAAGCATTTGTCAGTGTCAAATGCTTATTAGTAGATTCTACATCGTTGAAACGAAAGTGATGTAAACATTAGCCATTACCTGCAACTTCCTTTACGTTATAATAGTACCATAGGAATTACGTGTCTTATATGAATTAAAGAAATGCAAATGAAAATAAAAAAAAAAAATGCATTTATTGCATGATAAACATTTGTTCTGATCTGAACAGTGTTTTAGATCTTCAAGTGACATTTATGAAGTGCTTATAACACTCTCGGTTCAAAAATTTTTCCACTCAAAATTGTGTAGTAACATTTTAACTATATATATAGTTATTCTTGCATCTAATAGTGTGAATATTTTGTTGTAATAGTTAGAACTTCTTAAATATAAATTTTTATTATGTATTTTATATAATTTTCACAGATTTAATTAATGCCATTTATAGTAACTTTTTAGTTAAAGCTTGCAACATTCACAAGTCACGTCAAAACGTTTTGCATCACGTCACACACGTCATTTGACATTTCATTTTTGTAGGGGAGGATGATCACGGTGGTCTCTCATAGTTGCATGTAAAAAAAAGTGGTGCAGTGAGTGAATTAGTGTTCTTATCAACACAACAATAATTGTAGGTACGCTCATCTTCAGCAAAAATGTTTAGTTGGCTCAAGAAAGAAGGTGAAAAATCCGAAAGTATAGAAAATGTCGTGGAAGGACTCAAACGGATATACAGAACCAAATTGTTGCCGCTCGAGCTGCATCATCAGTTTCATGATTTTCACTCCCCGCAGCTGGAGGACCCGGATTTCGATGCGAAGCCGATGATATTGCTCGTCGGACAGTATTCGACCGGTAAAACTACGTTTATAAAGTACTTGCTCGAGCGAGATTTCCCCGGCATTCGTATCGGTCCGGAACCGACGACAGACAGATTCATCGCTGTTATGTTCGATGAGAAAGAGGGCGTGATTCCCGGCAACGCACTCGTCGTCGATCCAAAAAAACAGTTCCGGCCGCTCAGTAAATTCGGAAACGCCTTCTTGAACAGATTCCAGTGTTCTACAGTCGCTTCACCCGTGCTTCGAGGCATATCTATTGTAGACACGCCTGGCATATTGTCCGGAGAGAAGCAGCGCGTCGATAGAGGATATGACTTCACAGGAGTGCTCGAATGGTTTGCAGAGCGTGTCGATCGTATTATCCTTCTCTTTGACGCTCATAAACTTGATATTTCTGATGAATTCAGGCGTAGTATTGAAGCCCTCAGAGGTCATGATGACAAAATTCGTATTGTACTCAATAAAGCAGACATGATAGACCATCAGCAGCTCATGCGTGTTTATGGAGCACTGATGTGGTCATTGGGCAAGGTTTTGCAAACTCCTGAAGTAGCAAGAGTGTACATAGGTTCCTTCTGGGACCAACCTCTGAGGTATGATGTTAACCGCAGGCTATTTGAGGATGAAGAACAAGATTTATTCAGAGATATGCAATCTCTACCTAGAAATGCTGCTTTACGTAAATTGAATGACCTCATCAAGAGAGCACGGCTAGCTAAAGTACATGCTTATATTGTGAGTGAATTAAGAAAAGAGATGCCCACAATGTTTGGTAAAGATGGCAAAAAGAAGGAACTGATAAAAAATTTAGGACAAGTTTATGATCGGATCCAAAGAGAACAACAGATATCACCTGGAGACTTTCCTGATATTAAGAAAATGCAGGAGACACTAGCTAATCATGACTTTACAAAGTTCCACCCTCTGAAACCAAAGTTATTAGAGGTTGTGGACCATATGCTGGCCACCGACATTGCAAGACTCATGGATATGATTCCACAGGAGGATGTCAACATTGTTTCTGAACCACTCATAAAGGGTAAGTGTTTGTATACATATATTCTCATAAGATTCCTAAATGTGTGTTCTCTATCCTTCTGATGTATGAAATGCAGTCTAATTTGTTATTATTGTTGGAGTAGGTACTTGCAAGTGTACCATTATGATTCTAAAAAGTATAAAACATCAAGCAATATGTTATCAAATAGCAATTGAGACATTAACAACATTACCATTACTTTAAAACATTGCTGATTGAATTCTAATAAATATAAGTATATTATCATATATATATAGTATCATTCTTATTATAAATTACAATGCATCTTATTATATTTTGTTTCACTAATAATGAACTAATAATTTAATTGGGTTTATTTATAATCAGAATGATCTGATTTCAATTCTATTTATGAATGTACAATTATGGATAGTTCAACAATCTAATGGATAATATAATAAAAACAATAAGAAGGTGCAAACCAGATTGAAAACCTAAAATACTTTAACACATTGATAAAACTTACACTATTAACTATACTTAAGAACATTGTAAAAGAATTATGTATTTAAACATTCATTAAATTATTTTATAATTTTGTATAAATGTTATAACACCTTCAAATGTAGTCATATTTATTATATAAATCTGTTATGTAATTGTACATACACAGGGACACCTAAATAGTTCTAATCATTAATATCAATATAAGTACAGATATGGCTACAGTTTTTATCACATACATACACGTACAAGGCTACAAAATGCTACACCCTATCTGTAAGATGGAGTTTATGTTAACTTTACTCTATAAACTGATTAGGTTTGAGCAGGTGGGTAGTAAGACAGTTCTTATTAGATATTGGTTATAATTTGTTTTTCCTTAACAAATATGTTTCTCTGTCACAAGTATGAACATACAGATACCTTAAATTATATCTATTTAGATCCATATGAATGACCATCCAATTAATTACAAATAATAAAATCTCTTAACTGTTCTGATTATACAAAAGTTATCTAACAATTAGGAATCTCAAATAAGAAATGTTGTTTACTTAAATTATTGAGCTTAAATTCCCATATAATTGCAAACAAAATACCTGTACAGATGACATCAGCATGACTCGTTATCACCAGATATTGACCTAAATAATCATTGTTATCGTTATGATAAGGCAGTGAGTTCACAAGCCGTTGCCGACAGTAACATATACCAGTTACTACATCACTATTATTAAATCATCTTTGCATTGTGTTCCATTCAATGAGCAAGAGCAGGATCATCATGACATTCTTCTATCTTGTAATAAATAAATACTAATAATAAGTAATACATTTCTCGTCAAACAACTTATCTATACTATCCTACTTGCCCTGATCGGGTGAACTTTAAATTTAGCATAGTTAAAGTTTATATGGCGGAGAAGTGCAGAAAGCTGTTTATTTTATATAAAATGCATTAGAAGCACATTAAATTAATTAAAATATGCACTACTCACACTACTACTCGAATTTAACACAACATATACACACATGTAAATAAAAAAGACATTTTGACAGCCGTCAGTAAGGAGTAGTATTATTGACATAATAGGCTTCAAAAGAGATTGAGAAGGAGGTTGCTATGCTCGACTGTATGTATTTTAATTAACCGACTTCGAAAAAGGAGGAGGTTACTATGTTCCATTGTATGTATTTTTTTTCATGTATTTTAATCAGTATCTCTGTCAATTGCGAATGCGAACCGATTTTAATGATTCTTTTTATATTTGAATTTTATATTTGAATTGGTTATACTCAGAGATGATCCCATATAAATTAGAAGGAAATATTCAACCCCTCAGAGGTGAAATATCGTTTATATGATTTTCACCCAATTCGTGTCTACGTATTTTCGTCTACTTCGAAGTGAGGTCAATAATTTTATTTGAATTACCGATACTTGGAGACGATGTTCTTCAAATAGAAAAAAATGTTTCAACCATAAGGGGTGAAAATAAAGGGATGAATAAATGAACTTCCCATAAAAATAAAAAAAGATTAAAATATACATAACTCACACTACTGCTCGAATTTTACACAACATATACAGATTCTACTGTGTATCCATTACTTTTCCAAAAGATGATACTGGCTATATCACTATTTCTCATAATGAACAGACTACATTTAATACAATATCACCCACAAATATCACCCAGTCATGGTGTCCTGTAAAATTAATTGAAAATGACACAATTTTCAATGTCATTATGTCATGGGTTGTGATAAATTTCTTTATTTTCGTAAAGTTATATTTACTTAGAATTTGAGAGCCTTACCACCTTATGTAACCATCTGTTTTTTGTTTGAACTTTATATTTAATTTCGATTTTCATTTACACATATATTTTTTATGTTTATATAATTAAAAATCATGGGGAATGGCAAATAACTGAGTAGCAATGATGAAAACCTTTGATTATAGAAGTGTGCCCTTTGACAAATGTGTTAATAAAGTTCAAACATTAAAAAATTAATGAACTATGGTTGAATGTCGACCACTGGGCGCCCACTAGTTAATGTATATTGTGTAAATAAATAAATGTCATTACTATTTATAGTTATTAGAGTATATTACAACTGGTTGTGACTATCTTGTTTTTTTTTTTATATTAACTGCTAGAAATAACAGCAATGTACATGAAGATGACTAGTTACACCGAGAATACAAAAACATCCTCAGACTGGGCTGTTGTCATATGTATAAATTGAAGTGAGTCTCAGTGTCTTTATAGTTCTCTCATATCTTGTTACCTCGTAATAATAAATTTCAAGGTCTATTCATAATCTATTTTTCTCGCCACACTACTTCACCCATTAGAACATTGGTATTTCTAAAGTCATTTTCAGGGTTTTCAAATAAAACCAGAATTTTAATTATTCAATGTAACTAGTTTTAATCGCACCACATGTATGTTAATGTTGCTTTTCATTCGTATTAAAAATAAATCTGAAAGTTCCTATTATATTATACCAAGTTTATTGTTTCATCAAATTAAAATAAAATTCCCTTCTGTAACATTCATAGTAGGTTTTAAAACGTAATTTCAACACATGACCAAATGAGTATTATTTGATCTGCGAATTTACCTAATGTCTAGTCATTTCGAACTAAACATAATTCTTATGATAACAGAATGTATTAATTGATTAATTAATGTGCATAGAGATACTAGATATTGTTTAGGTTGGGCTACGACTGGGTGCTCCGCAGCGTGCTCCCATATGGAGCGCGCCTAATTTGCTACGCGGATGACACCCTAGTCGTAGCCCGGGGGGAGGACTGGAGAGAGGTAGAGCGCCTGGCCACGATGGCCACAACCCTCGTGGTCAGGCGCATAAGAAGGTTGGGCCTCAGGGTGGCCCTCGAGAAGACCGAGGCCATACTCTTTCATGGGCCTCGGCAGGGGCCACCACCTGGGGCCCACATTATGGTGGAGGGCGCCCGGATCAGGGTGGGTGCCCACATGAGATACTTGGGCCTCACCCTTGACGGGCGCTGGCGGTTCGAGCCCCACTTTGCGGGGCTCAGGCCGCGAATTGGTAGGGCGGCGGCGGCACTCGGTCGGTTGCTCCCCAATATTGGGGGGCCGGGTGCCGGGTGCCGTCGACTCTTCATGGGAGTCGTATGGGCGATGGCCGCTTACGGGGCACCGGTCTGGGCTGATGCCCTCGGTGCCACCAACGTGCGTGCGCTGCGCAGTACGCATACGGCATACCGGACGGTGTCATCGGCGGCGGCCTTTACGCTCACCGGCCCCCTTCCCTGGGAGCTGGAAGCTGGGGTGCTCGCCGCCGTGTACGAATTCACGGCGGCGAGGAGGCGTAGTGGGGAGCCTCCGGCTCCCAGGGAGATAGAAATAAAAGGCGGGAGTTGCGGGAGGGGGTTATAGGGAGAGGTGGATGCAGGACCTGGCGGACGCGCGCTTCGGGAGGCACACCGTCGACGCCGTCCGCCCGGTCCTGCGGGAGTGGATTGGGAGAAGATGGGGCTCCCTGTCGTTCAGGCTGGTGCAGGTGCTGACCGGACACGGTTGTTTCGGGTGGTACCTGCACCGGATCGCTCGCAGGGAGCCGACCGCCGCCTGCCATGAGTGCGGCGCTGAGGAAGATACCGCACAGCACACTCTCTCTGAGTGTGCTGCGTGGGAGGTGGAGCGCCGCATTCTGGCGACGGTGGTAGGAGCGGATTTGTCGCTGCCGAGCGTGGTCTCGTCCATGCTCGGCAGCGAGCAGGCGTGGCGAGCAGTGGCCTCCTTTTGTGAGGAAGTCATCTCGCAAAAGGAGGCGGCGGAGAGGGCCCGCGAGGCGGACCCCCTGAGTGGTCGTCTTCGCCGACGGAGGACCGGCAGGAGGAGGCGGCGATTTGCCCAACTTCTCCTGCCACCATAGTCGGACCTGAGGGGATGTAGTCGGGGGGCTCATCCCTTCATTGCACAGGTCCGGCGGACGAGGGGGGCAGCTGGCGTGTACCCAGCTGCCTCTCTATAGGTAGGAGCCTGGCGGCAACCTTCCGCCGGGTGGACCGTTGGGGCGGCTATTCAAGGGGAATAGCAGAGAACGATCCCTTGCCGCCCCAACATCACGGTCTGTCGGTACACCGTGGGGTTTTAGTCCGTGCGAGTCGGACATAACCCATCCTCTCCCCCGGGAGGGTGGACATCCATAAGGGATTTCCCCACGTAAAAAAAAAAAAGATATTGTTTAGGCGAACTGATACATTTTGAGGATAGTATTATTATATAATCTGATATGTTGTCATTGAAGGTAAATGCACCATATTATGTACTAATTCTACTGATTCAATTGTTATTTAAATCCTATACGTAACTAGGTATGGCACTAGTTTTGCAAATGTAATAAACATTTATTAATCCATATTATTATGTGTATGCTATAAATAGTTACTTATAATGAATAGTTGAGATATCACAGAATTTTCCATGTCCAAATATCTTCATATGTTTCTTTCTCGAACTGACTACGCTATTGACCTAGCAAGGTCTTAACGGCTTCACCGGACTACTAAGGCAAGCGCTTACGGCACTCAGCCGAAATCAACATGTAATGACGGTCGCTTTATTGGTACAAAAAGTGATGTACTGTAGCAGCACCTAGTGGCGAATACCATAAAAACGTTCATAATAAAAACGCTCGTGTGTGTCAACTGTCATCATCAATATACATATATACCGAAATTCATTTTGTATGTATAGATTGTTTTCCGCGGAAATTTTAAACGCAAGCATAGGGACATTCGAGAAATAGGTATTTATATACACCGCGTTAAGCGTTAACACTGACTCAGTATATATGGGTACGAGTGCGACGTGCTTCCCAATAAATACTAACATAAAATGTATTATTATTGCTTATTCTAAGCACATTTAATGTTCACGTTTGTGTATATGTCTATATGTATGTATGATATGCTAGTATGCTATATGCCTGCGCTAGCATTTACTAGTTTCGATGTTCTTATATTTATCAATACTACTTCCATTGTCCATTGATCAAAATTTGAACACTGTTTTTGTTAATTTCAATATCGTTCAATATAGTTACCTTTTAAAAAAATGTTTACAAATAATGATGATTAGTAGACATAAGAATCGTGAAATAAAACAAATAATTAGTAATACTTATAAACAATGTCTTCGACTTGTCAATACGTACGAAACGAAAAAAATAGTAGAGATACTTAACATTGCCAAACAAGGGGAAAATGGAACTAATTTGTACTCGCCTGTTTTTTATACTACGTCGGTAGCAAACAAGCATGCGGGCCGCCTGGTGTAAAGCGGTCACCGCAGCCTATGGACGCTTGCAACATCAGAAATGTCACATGCATGTTTATATAATAGTAATAGTTTGATAGATAATATAATAATTATTGGTCCTTTATATATATAAGTAGCAAAATAACGGCTTCAAAAAGCGACAGTTCAGATTATGTACCAAATCTTGGCAGAGGAGCAACTTTGTGTTTCTATAGAAATACGTGTATTTCCATAGAAAATATTATACATTTTATTACATTCTATGAGGGATACCTAATATAAACTTGCTAAATTTGCATGGTCAATTTGTGGACCAAACCCTAATTATAAATAAAGTTTTAAAAAAATCATTTATTCGATTTCACGTTTCACGCTAAAATATGTAGCCCCTTTACGCGAATAGCTCCTTGAATCGATGTTATTACAAGACGTAGTTTCTTGTATCGCCTAGTTATAATAAAAGTTAAAATAACTACACTCGCACTCTGATATCCGTTTTATGAAATTTCTCTAAAAATAAATGTTTTTTTCTTACTTATAAATATTCTGTTTTTAATAATGGCTATTTATTATGAACACTTTCCTTCGATACCGTTATAAAGGCACTTCAGTGCGGTACCAAAGCGATTACAAGTACCGATATCAATTAGATTGTTCGTGTTTCCTTATTGAACGAATTTATTGTTCGCGCAGTTAAAGTAAAAGCTGTACGTTTTTGTAGAGAACGGGTGTCCGTTTGTGGTGAGAGTTGTGTGCCAGTGGTGTACACTTCCCGTTTGTAGAATGAGTGCACTCGTATGTGATTCAGTACATCAATATAATTAAGGTGGTCACGCGCCGCTTATGACAGGCACGCGGGGCCGCGCGCGCCTCTCCGGACGACACACTACTCGGGCCTGACAGTTTCATGACGATGGAGGTCTAATGATCTCTAATGCTAACTAACGACGGAAAGTATGACTAGGAAACTATATTATTATTATAATGACTAATTGTTAGTTTCTCATACTGCTCCGCTTCTAAATACTTAGAAAGCTATGCACTCTCTGAGTGACATGGTCTATGTATATATTTCTTTTATTTGGATTGACTTATGCTAGTTGTTAGTATGTAAATAAAAAGATAAATAATTGCTACCTCGAGTCATGGCGTTCTGGAAGGTTAGTATATAATAGTTATTATAGTGGTATACGGCAAACAGCATGAAGTGACCTTAAGAAAGTACGTGACTCAGTTGTCCGCTATCAGATGGATAGAGAGTAAGATCGTACCGGGGTTGTGTAGTTACTGATAAGTTGGTTGGTAAGGTTGTTTGAATTTCGTATTTTACGGAAGTGGCCAAACACGAATTATATGAGGAATAACATGTGTCAGCAACATAATCTGCATTTGTATCTTCTAAATAATAACACCATACTTTTATACTTTTGTGAACCTACTTGAAACTTGTTATACATTTTCACGAATATAATCAATATTTTTAACAATTATGCTATTCTGATGCACCTATGTTACTTTAAGGTTTCATTAAAACCGTTCTATAGTTTATGCGTGAAACATTTTTAATAATGTAATACATGTTGGTAATATTCGTTCATGGAATCCACGCTTAACGAAGGTATTTGTGCAAATAGCATTTATATATAAGTACCCACTCAGTATAACTCTAAACGCGGGTAACTTTTAGTTAAAGAAAGTCGTTATAAGGACTGCCGAAATAAGTGAAAACATAAAACATTACAATAACTGAGTTCTTTTTTGAATTTTCAATTCTATTATAGTGGAAATTATTTAAGTTTCATTATTTATGAATTAAAATAATTATCTTTAGTCTGGTTTTCATATATATTTGCACTGAAAAATAGTTGTATAATTATACATCTTTATACAGTTTATTACTCCATGAAACGTGATGGGCTGCACAAGCTCAATAATATCAATATTACATGTATACAAACCGCTATAGTACTACACGTCGCTAGCCTGACGAAAGCTGCATGTCATGACGCGAAATTATAAATTTGTCTTCTGCCAAAAAATACCGTTCAACGCGCCTAGAGAAGTTTTCACTTAAAAAATTTTTAAGTGGCAACAAAAAATAGAAAACAATATTTTTATCATTTATGATACAATTGGAATACGAAAGATAGCTCGTCGTCATCATCCATAAATTACGTTACAAAACACTAATATTCAAGACAGACAATATAGGAGAACGTATTTAACGAACTGCGAGTTATTATGCTAAGTTTTGAGGAACGTAAATTATGGATAACTGTTAAAGAGTTTGTGTTACAACCCTCGATCTGTCGGGTTAAATATAGGGTAATGCTCTGTATAATTGCAGATAGAAAGTCGAATACTTTAGTAGAGTTGGTGGTAACGCATTCAAATCTAAATTTCTAATTTTGTAGAAGACGGCTCTTTGTTTGAACTGTTTGATATTCGGTCGAACGCCTCGATTGTTTCGAGTAGCAGCTGGTTGAGATGTGACCTCTTTCCCGCGGCGCTTCCATTGTTTCTTAGGTTTTATTACTTAAGTCCGGTATGATAGTGGCGACCGGCGATGGATAGTGTGTCAATCGGTGGTCGCTATTATTTTTGGATTGCACTGTGTTTACCATCAGGCATAGTGCAGTCATTCTGCCGTGCTAAAAAAAAAAAAAAACAGTATTTTATCCAGTCAATCGTTATAACTAATCATTATTTTTGCCTCATCTATAGTAAGGATTCTGTGTGGTTTTTGTGCAATAATTAGTAAACTACAATAACATTAAATAAAATCACTATTTTTCGATTTATAAACATAATAATGGTTATAATCCTATGTTACGTATAGCCAAAAATTTGCGTTGTTTAAAAACTTACTAGATTTTCCACTTTTTGCATTTCTGTTACTTGGTCGCAAAACGAGAAACACATTTCACAATCCGTCTGAGGGACGTAATTTACGGACGACTCTATAACAAGTATAAAGTTATGTGGTTTCCTGATATGTATATATATGTGTAAGGTATCGAGTAGTCAGTATATAATTATTTGGGTTTTGAAGCGCTACCTGTATATTATGCACTAGCTGCTACCCGCGGCTTCGCACGCGTTTTTTTAATATTTTAAATAGATGTAAAATTGTGATTAGATGAATACGCAGTGTGCGAGTCGGAAGTGCTTAATTTCTAGATGACTATGATATTTTTCTTTTTACGTGTACGTTGTGTCCAAGTTTTTCTTCGTTGTTCAATATTCTAAAATGCAGTGCAAGACTCGGAGTAAACAAATGTTAGTTCATTGAAAAGGAATTTCTAATCACAAAATGCAACCTATGTCTACTTTTATTTTACTTTCTTGAAATTACATTTTACTACTTACTAGCCTCTGTCCGCAACTTCGTTCGCGTGGAATAAATACATTAACACTAACACGCAGTAGTTCTTAAAAGGAAAAACATCCCGATTTTAAAACATGTTTCATCTGTGCTCCGCTCCTATTGGTCTTAGCGTGATGATATATAGCCTATAACCATTCTCGATGAACGAGCTATATAAGGCTGAAACAATTATTCAAATCGGACCAGTACTTCCTGAGATTCCCCCCTACAACGTCACAACATCACGTCACAAACTTTACCTCTTTATAATATTAGTATAGATTTCTAAAAAGATAAAGTCTTCTTAAAGAGCATAAGTGTTGTGAAGTGAATACCAAATGTTGCTTTTCCTATTATTATACATAACTGCATCTACTTTTTTTTTTAGAATTATCGCTGCAAATCAGAGTATCATTTTATTCATCATCATTCATACATCGTTTATCATATGGTTCGACTCTCCATTTAGCGATACCAGGCATTACTGGCATTACACTGTCACTAATGAACCAGTTGTTATGAAAAATAACACAGTTCACTTAAAACAGGTAAATAAGGTTGTAGGGTTATGTAGTAAAGGTCAAATCGTAATAAAACAGTAAAACAAAGCCATCAATTAATTCAGAGAGAAAATAATAAAACCACTTTAATGTGAACGAGCTCGCGGGATATAACTAAAGTATTAATATTATAATAATGACAATTCAAGTTCGATTTCATGTACCGTTATTGTTTCCAAAGTTTTCACTTTTAACCTTGTGCTAAGTAGGTCAAAAGGTCACAGTAGTCAAAGTCTAGATTTTGTTTCCTAGTAATTTCTTAACGAACTGAGCAAAAGTAAGGTCATTACCATTTTACTGTGTAATCTACATTATTCACGCTTCACAGTCTTCAAATGTTAAACATGTTCATGTAATGCGGTAATGTATAACAAAGCGGAATGTGTTCAATAGAAGAACGCGGGTTCAACGTAAAATAGCGTGGGTCACTGTATCAGATACTTTTGTTTGTGACCAAACTCATAGTGGACCGCAATCGTGAGGTAATTCATAAGTTGGTATATCTGAAGAGAAAATTGTAGCACTATAATTTTATCACTATAGGCTACAATATCATTATTATGTGGTGAGATCGCGGTTTAGCTCTGAGATCTGTAAATATATAAAAAAATCAATTTACAATAAAAAAATTTGCTGCTCACGTCCGTAGGCTTTACCCTCGAGACCCTACACGTGACCCCTGGGTGGTGTTAAACGAGCAGCTTTTTAAGAGAGGTAGGGCATAACGAGACTTATCTCGTTCAACAAAAAAATCTGGAGCAGCCCGTCTGGGTAAGTATCTCCACCTTACAGAAGACTACAGCCAAATAACACTATTTATTAGTAGCGTTGTGTTCCTGTAGTGAGTAAGGTTGCCAGATCTCCCGAGGATGCGTTGTACTGGAAAGCGGGGGACCTACGGTGTTATCACGGCTATTGCGATGTATGGGCGCGTAGTGTTGGCGCGGCGGTCAGGGAGACCCGGTGAAACGGTTTGCCGCTGGCCGGCCGCGGGTTAGTAGGGTTCCCGAACCCAGGGATCACTTAATCTCCGCCTAGGCTCCGCCTAAGGCTGAACCGCCAATCTGTGCATGATCCTTGGAATGGTAGTCGTGCCGGAGGAGGAGACCGGAGTGGACCCGGTTGCCACTACAGGGGGGGACCGGGGGCCCTTCCGTACGCCGCGCTGACAAATCGCACTACCTATACTACCCTTTAGCAGGTTTTAAAACATCTTTTCTACCGTACATTTGTTCCCTGGCTGTCAGCCCAACGAATCCTCATCAACCTATTATATCCCCACATGGCAAAAGGAAAAAGAAAAAATAAATGTTTTACAGCGGCCTCCTTATCCACGACAGTGGATTTTTGTAACATCAGAGGACTCCACTCTAATCTGAATGCTGTCCACCTGCATTTAGAGACTGCGAAGCCGACTATACTATTTCTTACAGAGACGCAGATATCTTGCCCGATTGATACATCATACTTACCCGGGTATAAGCTCGAACACAAATTTCTGAGACATGCCGGGGTATGCATGTATGCTCGGGATGATATTTGTTATCGCCGCCTGCATTGCCTGGAAGACAGGGACCTGTCAGTCATATGGGTGCGGGTGAATTATGGAGCTAATGACCGTATTTACGCGTGCCTATACAGATCTCACAGTGGTGAAATGGACACGTCACGACTCTTCGAACACCAACTGATGGTTGATAGAGCACTCGAGCAATTTACATCTGCAGAGTTGGTGATATTAGGAGACTTCAACGCTCATCATGTTGAATGGCTTAATTCTCGATCCACCTATCTTGCAGGAAGGTCTGCTTACGAATTTGCTCTCACTTATAGATTCACACAATTGGTACAAACTCCAACAAGAATACCAGATATCGTGGACCATACCAGCTCTTTACTAGATCTTCTGCTAACAACACGTCCGGATGGGTATTCTATCACTGTGGATGCGCCCCTTGGCTCTTCTGACCACTGTCTAGTTCGGACTCGTGCGCCATGCGCGCGGCCTGATCACCCCAGGCCGGCTAGTTTGCGTCGCATATGGCAGTACAAATCTGCAGATTGGGACGGCTTGCGGGAATTTTACGCATCGTACCCGTGGAAGCAGCTCTGCTTCACATCAAAAGATCCTGACTCTTGTGCAGCTGCTATCAGTGAGACAATCTTAGTCGGTATGAAGAACTACATTCCCAACTCACTAGTAGCTGCTGGAGTAAAACAACAACCGTGATTTAATTGGCTTTGCAAGAAAGCCAGAAAGCTGAAACAAGCGGCTTACAAGGCTTGGACTACGGCTCGAACTAATCAAGACCCAAACACATCTGATGTGAAACGTAAGCTAAATGCTGCTTCGAGGTTTAGTAAAAGACAACCATCTAGAGCAAAATTCGACTTCATTAGCAGAATTGGCGCAAAGCTGGCGAATTACCCTTCTGGGAGTCGTGCCTTTTGGTCGCTCGCCAAAGCAGCTGAGGGGAACTTTTGTCAGTCGTCCTTACCGCCATTGCGAAATGCTGATGGTAACTTGGCGCACAGCGCTAAAGAGAAAGCCGATTTACTAGGTACTCTCTTTGCCTCGAACTCGACTATGAACATCGATAGAAGTATCGTACCGCCTACCCTCTCGCAGTGCGAACACTCCATGCCGGAAATTTATATCAGACAAAGAGATGTCCGGAGAGAGTTACTCTGTCTAGATGTTCATAAATCGAGTGGACCAGACGGCATTTCAGCAGTGGTGCTCAAACAGTGTGCTCCGGAGTTGTGTCCTGTGTTGACGCGCCTATACGAACTCTCATATCACAGTGGATATGTTCCATCTTCCTGGAAGACAGCTTACGTACACCCTGTGCCTAAAAAAGGCGATAGATCAGATCCATCGAATTACAGGCCTATCACTATAACCTCCCTGCTCTCTAAAGTATTGGAGCGCATCATCAATACCAAGCTCCTGAGATACCTAGAAGAATGCGATCTAATCTGTGATCGTCAATACGGATTTCGCCACGGACGCTCGACTGGCGATCTTCTAGTGTATCTCACACACCGATGGGCTTCAGTCATTGAGAGTCATGGTGAGGCTTTGGCAGTTAGTCTGGATATAGCGAAGGCGTTCGATCGGGTCTGGCATCGGGGCCTTCTATCAAAGCTGCCTTCTTACGGATTGCCCGAGGGCTTGTGTAGATGGATTGCCAGTTTCTGTCCGGCAGACGTATAAAAGCAGCTATGGATGGTACCTGCTCCGAAAGCATGGACATAAATGCTGGCGTCCCGCAAGGCTCTGTACTATCTCTAACATTATTTCTGTTGCATATCAATGATATGCTATCTATTGATGGCATTCATTGTTATGCAGGCGATAGTACTGGAGATGCGTATTACATGGGCCGTGCAAACAAACATCCCTTTATCTATTGTGGTAGAAAAGCGTGAACAACTAGTGTCTCAGATCGAAAACACATTGTCTAAAGTATCGGACCGGGGTCGGAACAATCAAGTTCGTTTCAACCCTAATAAGACACAAGTTTGCGCGTTTACTGCTAAAAAAACTCCGTTCACTGTGGCCCCACAATTTCAGAACACACCGCTTACCATCGCAGAAAGTATTGTGATCCTTGGTGTCAATATTTCTAGTGACGTGCAGTTTCGTAATCATCTGGCAGACAAGGTTAAGCTGGCATCTAGAATGCTCGGTATTCTGAATAAGGCGCAACGGTACTTTACCCCTGGGCAAAGGCTGTTGTTATACAAAACACAAGTGCGACCCCATATGGAGTACTGTTGCCATCTTTGGGCGGAAGCACCTGGATACCAGCTTGGACCATTTGACTCAGCGCAAAAACGAGCTGTGAGAATTGTTGGCGATCCCAAGCTTACAATCGGTATTGAACCACTAAGTCACAGGAGAGACGTCGCCTCTTTATGTGAGTTCTACCGATTGTATAATGGTTGTGTTACGAGGAATTGTTTAATATCATGCCTGTAGCTACTTTCTACCATCGCACTGCTCGTAATCGGCAGGGAATTCATCCTCACACATTGGAACCGAAATGGTCTCGGACGGTCCGGTTCCAGAGAGGTTTCCTTCCACGAACGACCAGACTGTGGAATGAGCTTCCTGCTGAAGTGTTTCTTGGGAACTACAGTATGGAGTACTTCAAGGGGAAAATTAATAGGTTATTTAGGGGTCAGCAACGCGCACGTGACACTTCTGATGTTACAAGCGTCCATAGGCTGCGGTGACTGCTTTACACCAGGCGGCCCGCATGCTTGTTTACTACCGACGTAGTATAAAAAAAAAATTGAATAAGTATTGAATATACTAGAATTCGTGATGTACTTACAATTATCGTTTGTGCCCGCATATTTTTGATGATAAAAAATGTGTACACGGTGCTGTGCCGCGCAGCGATCGCATGATTCATGGTGGTAGTTGCGCGGACTCATGCCTCATCGTATTTTACCTCGCTTCGCTTACGTTATAGCAGCTACTATCAAATACCCGACACTTTTGTATAATTAACGTCCTCTTATTGCGATTGTCCGTATTGTTAAATTATGTATGTTCATTTTTGCCATATTATATGGGTAAACTAGATCACAGAAGTATATTCGACAAAATTACGGTATGCATTATAGTACCTACAAGAACTCACGCAGTCAGAGTGCACATCAGAGTTTGAGAAAAAGTTCTTACGTAAACGCTCATAACGGCTTCTACTTGGAGGTGACTTAGTATCTGAAAATACGTCCAACTTTACCAATAGGAATGAATATCGTGCAATTTAGTTATTTTATTGATATTTGGAAAATAAAGTAAAAACCTTTGGGAAGTTTTAGGTAATGGAAATAATATTTCATTTGAGAAATTTTTCATTGTAGGTCCTCAGGCGATAGATGTTGATTTAGATGCATCTCTGAAGTTATAATAATATTATATGAATATATATTTAATGTAATATTATTATAACATCTACATTTTCAAATAAAATGGCTAAATAGTTGTTAGTTGATGTATACTGTCTACAGGTGAAACCCATTAACCCTGTTGGCGCTTGTGACGCCCATGTTTATCGATTTGTGACGTGTTTAATAGCTGCCATTTTTATGAGTAACACACGGACCAGCTGCAATATAGTTTGTAGCAGATACTTGTTCTATTGATGTTATTTTCAGTCGATCAATAACATTTTGTTTAGTGTTCACTGTCTCAATGTTTTCAGACAATCTATTATGACAATTTGTTTGAACGAAACTTCAGTCTACTGAATTTCAGACAATGCTCAAAGTCAAGTGCGCGCTAGGTTATTAATATTGAATAGGTTTGGCTATATATGGACTAATGAAATTTATTTCTATGGACATCGTTCTTGGTAGTAGCGCTTTGTTTAAGGTCACGTCTGCTGTCGCTGAAATGCTGCGCGGAAACCTAATGAACATTAAAATCGATTGCAACTTTCACTGCCTTTAATTTTACCGACTACATACAGTTCTTAGTGAAAGTTGAAGAACGTTTAATTTTGTTAGTTTACTCGAACGAGCCTTACTAGTTTCGTGCCATATCCTTATGTACTTGAGTTTAATAGAATGTTATAGCGAACCGAGCCTTGATATACAAGTATTTGACAACGATTCTTTATCAGTGTAGTGACTGTTATCGCTTTTGTTATCTATCTGTTTGGTAACTAGTCCCGCTCGGGACATCGAAATTCCATTACTAGCTCCGATGATTTTATGGTTTCAAGAATTCAGCAGATTGTTTCAAATTGCCTTGTATATACAAATACGTTATATTTTCTGTTGTTTTGATACCCTATTCTATTAGTTGCTACTGTATCATAAAATTTACTTTAACATTATTATTTGCAAATGCATCAATCGATGTAGGTTCCTATCTTCCAATAAGCATGAGTTTTCAATAAAGGATGATGATAGTAGGGTATTTTCCTAATACCCCTCCGACAAGCTAACAACGTCATATTGAAAATTAGTCGTTAGTGACTGTCATTAATAACTACTAAGTAAATATAGGTATAATCCCACAACTGCACTCGAGAGACAGATTTTCCTTAAGTTTTGTTATTAATCTTTACATAGTATAAAACAAAGGCACCTACCGTGTGCGTTTGTTCGTTTTTTCGTCAGGGCGGGACAACGTCCGCCGAGCCAGCTAGTTATATATATATTTAGCTATGTGTTAATACTCGTCATAAAGGTGTTGTAAATGTTTTATTAGGCTAATGAATCGTTTTCACATGCCGTCCTCGTTCACTGCGCTTATTTCCCAGTTTATTTAATCCATACTAATCCTTAATCCAATACTTAATCCATTATAACAGCTTATGTGAACTTATTTATGTATTTGCAGCCGTTAAACTATCCTTTTCTTTACCTTTGATATAAAATTCCTGAAACAGTAGACTGGTAGTCGTTAAATGGCCGCAGCTCCACCGTCAATTATTAAAATGTAAGTTTGTGCGTTATGGAGGTACTTTTGTCAAAGAATATGTAGATTACTAGTGAACCCGGCAGGCGTTGTCACGCCCTGGTTATAAAAACATCCTTGACAAATTATGTACTAAAATCTTCCCCGTGAATCTCTTTATCCACTGGTGAAAACAGCATGAAAATCCGTTCAGTAGTTTTTGAGTTTATCGCAAGCAGACAGACGGACAGACGCGGTAGGAGACTTTGTTTTATACTATGTAATGATGATTGTAATCTACATACGTATAAATTTCACTCTTTACTCTGTGCGATTGTTTGACCACAGACTAAAGTGTTTGATATTCACAGATTAAAATCATCCACATTTTGCATTTTATTCCAAAGAAATTTCTTATAAATAATCAAAATATATTATCTATACTATGTCTACTTTACCAGACATACTATATAATATTATAAAGAGGTAACCTTTGTCAGTTTGTAGAGGGTATATATGGATCTACTAAACCGATTTTGAAAATTATTTTACCAATAGAAAGCCACGTTATTTGTGAGTCTCATAGGCTATATATAAACCCGAACAATGAAAAGATTTTTTGTGGTAATCGGATTTGCCAAGTAAGAGGGGAAAAAAAAATTCGAACGTAAACGTTTCTTACGAACGTTGCCTTAACGAAAGGGTATATAATATGATTGAGTTGACAAAAGTTGCAGAGCTTTATAATGTCTATGGAAAAAGGTATAGGCTATATTTCATCACTAGGGACCAATAGGAGCAGGGCACCAATGAAGAATATTTCAAAAACGGAGTTTTTTTTCCTTTTGAGACCTTCCACTGCGAGTTAGCTTTACCCCAAAGTAACAAAAGTAACAATTCCACGCGAACAAAGTCGTGGGCAGAGATTAGTGTAATTATATATATAATAACTGAGCCACAGCAACGTGTGGTCGGATCAGATAGTTTATACATATAGAGATAGAAATATATTGTTTACATTAATTTTTTGTTTATATTTCTCCGTAGAGTGATTGAATCAATTGTAAATTATTCAGTCTGCGTTCCCTCCCAACTTCACTCTGTATTTAGGTCCCTATTTGTCTATTTATTAGTGTATGAACGTAAACAAGGATTGTTTTATTCAATTTAATGTATTTACAGCACATATTATACATATATCGTTCTACAACTTGAATTATTAGAATTTTAGCGAGTCACAAATATCACGTTACTTAATGCGCGCAATTCGATTAAAAAGGATACGAACATAACACATACACACAACATAGACACACATAGATATAGAACACATACATATAGCAACAATAAAAATGTAATATCAAAGCCGTTATTTTATTGTTTTAGAAATCTTACAAATTTTGGTTCAAGGCGAAATAAAAATACCGAATGTTTTTAATTTATAGATTCGGTTTTAGAACAGAAAAATACTTTAGCAATTTTTAATTTCTACTTATGTTTGTTTTTACATTCCAAACAACCGTTTAAATTAACATCTTTGTCAACATGTACTGATTAGGTATATAATTCACCTGAAGTGCTCAATGACAACTATTGCTATGTAGAACTAGCCTCAGATAGAACCGCAATCCTGTTAGCTGTTTTTGGTCAAATATTATTCTATGTACTGCTGCTTTGCGAATAGGCTCGGAGACACTTCCACTGCTGAAATTTTGTCATCTTAATTGCGTGTGAAAGATGTTAACACTCGCCAAAAACCCTAAAGAAATTATTATTGGTGAGGTTGCAGCCGGTAATACATCGCGGAGATCTAGGTCTGTGTCTAAATGAATTTTCTGCAATTGTAACGTAACTTTAAAGTTTATACGTGGGACCGTTCAAGTATTACATAAGCAGGATTTTTGTAATTCCTGACTGCCCCTTCCCCCTGTTCAGCAAAAGTAAGCAATGCTCCAACAGCCTCCCTGTTATGGTTATGCTTACATAAACATTTATATGTTTTAAATTTGTTCTGATTATATAAATCCCATCCACGATGTCATTAAAAACTAAGCAAATCTAGCCCCCCCACCCCCCTTCAGTACCGTAGATTGTTGTACGTTTTGTGCAATCGTTGCGGTTTTCGGTTATCGTCCACTATCTGAACAAACAGCGGATCGTGCTGCGGACACTTAGCGAGTTAGCGAATTGCTAACAGCACTCTTTCTCGATTCGGTTCTCTGAAATATGCGTCATCGGGTGCGAATTACTCATCGTTAATGAGTCGAGCGCTGCAAACATATTTGCTTTGATATTCCGTTACTGAGTCAGCATTCGTAGTTGGGGCATGTATCGATCGGGGAAAATGTGTCCTCTCATTGATTTCACTTATATCTATTTTATATAATCTCTAAACCTACATATGTCATTACGAATCATTATAAATAAAATTCAATTACTCAATGTATACTATAAGCGCGACAAATCAGAGTAGCTGCACGTATTTGGTTCATTAATCCTTTTTTACCATGTATATAGTTATTAGAATAAAGTTTGTGTAAAAGAAAATATATAGAAAATCGTAGGAAAAACCGAATTATTTGGATATAAAAATCGAGTAAGTGGTACACAAGGTAGGAGAGATCTTCCAAATATTCACAGATTGTCGTTGAGTTATTCAGTTCCTAGCTTACATGGTCGTACTTTAAACAGGATTGTGGTTATTTTCTTATTTAAAGTACAACAATGCGAAACCAGGGCCGGCTGTTAGTTTACCTTATAAATTAGAGATTGTTTAATTATAAAAAGCATTAATCTAATAAACATAAATATTGTTTCAATGTAGAACGCATTTTTTTTACATATTCTTCAATATACACGATTCATGACTAGTTTTAAATAATCGATACATCGTATATATAATCGTATAATAGTCACGATGGATCCGACATGTCGTCATCAGTACTAATCATAACTAATAGTTCCGTAAACCGTAATGAGCAACAAAGTCTATATTAAAACAAACTGTTTGTATGCTAGTTTTAGTTGCTTAAGGTTTTAAATTTTTCCTTTATTTTTCAAATATTTTTTGTATTATTTTCCAATCAGTTTTTTCCATGGTGGTAGAGCTTTTTTTAAGTTCACCTGGATAACTACCACTCTCAAGTTGTAAATCTGTACCCAAGCACCTGTCGGTGTGTTCCGGCATACACACTTCAGAGCCAGTCCCCCTTTAGGCTTAGCGTTTACCATCTCAGACCACATCGTCCTTAACATCCAATGAGATTCTAGTCAAACGCTAAAACCTATAATGTATTAAAAAACACTCTTTACTCTGATTATTTTCGTGTTGGTTATTTTTTATTACATTAGTACAGGTAGAAATTTCTTCGTTCGAAATGATTTTGAAATAAAAATTGTTGTAGTTTTCCTTACAGTATGTAGTGGGTACGTGCTCTCGACTCTGTAATGTTAATGCGGAAATGTAATTCAGGCCGTGCTGTGTTTTGCTAACTTTACAGTTCCGTTCTACATCAACTCATTTGCTTTAAGTGTTTCTAACATTGCTACAATTATCGTAATTTGTATTTAGCTAAATTTTATTTTTAAACTTATTTGAATCTCGTCCAGTCTAATCATGATAAGATACATCTTATGAATACATCTGTCTGTTAGGTTGGTTATATTTATATATATATACAAAATTCAAGAATGTCGTGTGTTCCTGATTCTTCTACCTGTAAATGATTTTGACAACTTTTTAAATTATGAGATTACCTAGATTGTTATTAGGTATAATAAGACTCCATATGTGGCGGTTTTATGTTATGCTAGATTTAAAAAAAATGTTTAATATGCTACCTAGATATTCTTTCATATATCTTGTAAGATATCTAGATATCTTTTATAAAAATACATAATCCAAATGAACAGCCTGTTTGTCATATAAATTAATATAATAACAGTTAATACATAGTCTTGCTATAAATACTGAAACAAAGAAAAAAATATTTTCTGTTGCAAATACTATTTAATACTTTTACAGTGTGTTACTATTACTAATACATAAATATAAAATATAAAAAGCTTATTCGAAGTGGTCTCCATTGTCTGCAATACAGTCATTTAAACGTTGAGGCCAGTTATCAATAGAAACACGCACTCTTTCCATGGGAAAATTCTTCACTGCCAATCGTACGGATTGTTTTAGGGACTCCAAATTATCATCGCGTTTAGAGCAATCCGTACTCTCTAAAACTGGCAATAAATCATAATCCAGCTCATTAAGATCGGGATTAGACGACGGCCAGTCTTCAGCTCTGATGAAGTCCGAAACTCGCTTCACTATCTTCTCAAGAATGGTATCTTGATACACTTGTGCCGATGTTTTGACACTTTTTTCACAAAAGTATGGCTCAGTCACTCCTTCATAGCTAATACCCCACCAAACCATCACTGAAGTCGGATAGTGCCCACGTTGCCCTCTGTCGACTAATTGGGAAGCTTCCTTAGAGATTTCAGCATAAATACGGTTATTTTGTTTATTAAAATGTTGCTCAATTATAAAAAAATTTCTCATCCGTAAACAAAAAATTTCAGTGACGTACCGCTTTAGTAGTTGTTTCGATTTTACCACCATATTCTTTTTTAAATTATCAGTGAAGAAATTTCCAGTACGTCTCTTATAGGCTGCAAGTCCTAAGTCATCTTTTAAAATACGCGAAATGGTTCTAGGTGCTATCTTCATCTCCCGAGATAATATCTTTTGCCTTCGGACAGGATTTCTTCGAATTCTTTCCCTTACTGCTTTGATCACATTTTTCATACGAACAGTACGTGGACGGCCAAATCTTTTTCTGTCACAAACAGAGGATGTCTCCTTGTACCTATTAATAGCCCGATACACAAACATTTTACTAATACCAAGCGTATGGAGAGTTTTAAATATTGCATTTGGCTTTGTGTAATGCAATCACAGCGATTCGGTTCTCTTTATCACCCCACTCCATTTTAATAACGCAAAATAGTGGACAATATATTGGCGCCAAAATGAGAAAACTCAATGAATAGCCATATAGAAATGACAGATTCCAAATTCAAACGTAATATTTTGTTTATTTTTAATTTTAACAGTATTTATGGCCAAACTTAGTATATGCTTAATGTTCATAATTTATTACATTACGTGTCAGGGCAAGCTCTGCCTGACGCGTTCGCTAGTAATTTTATAAAACTGCAACTCATATTAGTTTCCGATTGTTTATTATTTGATGTATTCACAGAGTATATATATCTATTTATTTTTCATAAATCCTTGAACAATCGCTTGCTTGTTGTATACCTGTTAATATATAACCCAGTATTATTTAAGCAAGAGTAGTGACGTCAATACGGGCTGAGTAGGGAGGAATAACGAGTATAACAAAACCAAAAATACTTTAATGTATGCCCAGATAAGGCGCTTATGGACGTCAAAACTACCTCAAGTTCACCAACAACCCAGTCATCAAGAAAAACCGGCAAAATCTTGATAGGTTCTCTCTTTCTAACATTAGATTTAAAATACGTATAATATATACACATATATATTCAAAATATTTTTATAAGTTATAATCGTGTTTAGTGGATGCACAGAGAGGAGTCAATTCCTGATATTACCATCGTTCACATATTGATCCACTCTGTAATAGCCTTTTCAAACCAAAATCCACTCGACACTGCGCTTTAATTTACAGTCCAGCGTAATATGCTTAGGGATTTTATTGTAAAACTCAACATTATTACCTAAAAAAGCTGTTAGTGGTTTTACTGAGTCTGAAACATGGGACGATAAATTTGTCACGTAATTAGATTATGCCGGTCTTTTATGAAATCCAGCTTTTTCAAAGTTTTTACGGACATATGGTACATTAAATTATCAGGAATGTTAATTTTAAATTATTAACAAATACTAGAACTAGTATACAAACAACACCGTTGAAAATTCATTTAAACTAACATAGAAATCGATACTGAGTAATAGTTTAATGATCCCCTTATGATACATCCTGCCTGGCATTCCAACCTACAGCTTCACAGAAGGTAAACATTAGTGTTTCAAGTGCTTCGATTCTTGTATCTGTTGTGGCACTAATGGGTTGTACCTATAAATATAAAAATTGATGCTAAGTGTATTTAAAATCGATAAGCGTTTGACCGAATACCATGAAATTTCACATACTCGAATAGATTTTCGTGTATTACGCTTTCATATCACAATAAATCATCATGTAATTTTGCATACCCATTGTCTAGGATACAGAAAAGAACCTTACTGGTATATTTCATCCAGGACAAAAAGAATTTTTTATAAGGGTTATATAAACCAAATCAAATCAAATATAAAGCTAGGTTTGCTATAATTTAACTACTGTTCTATTACAACGTATGGTAAAACAGCAAAAATTGTTGATTTTTCCTAACGTTCCATATTTATTATCCATTTGTGTTACTACAGAATGTTTGTACATATCTTTAACACTACGTAATACATATCTGAATATCACATCTGTTTGTTTTTTATGTAACAAGTGTATGTAAATCTAATTGATTATCAGTTTACCCAATCGATATAACTTTGATACTTATTCCACTATAGGAATGTATTGCAAAAAACCATCTTATTCATTTTTATTTTATTGCCTTTGCATGCTATTATACTGGTAGTCAGATTTTAGTATCACGTGTGAATAGATTATAAAACAATACACGTTTATATTTCACGTTAAGATATCCCTCAACGCTTACAATTTTTTTGCCATTACAAGACGATTTGACAACGGTGAATATTATTTCTAAATAAAACACATTGTATAAATTTATTTTTTGTGAATTAAATAGACCTTGTCATAGTTTCAGTATTATTAGTGTATTGAATGAGACCATATTCGTCCACGAAGCAAGGTCTTTGCTGCGGATAGATATTTACAATTTGCACGTAACTGTCAACTACCGTTTGCTTGTTATGAGTTTACGTCGACTTTATCATGTTTACTTGTTCAGATATTTACATTAATATGCTATCAAGCTGTATCGTCCCTCTACTGACTATATTATTACTGTGTGTATTTGGTCCGTGTTACGATTACCCTTGTCGTGAATTATGGGATTCGATAAGACAGTGTAAATTATTTCCCAATAATAAAGTATAGTTAATATAAAATGTGTTGGAAAAATTTCTATTGGTTATTGTTTACAAAAACACATGATGAAATTGACATGAACTTGATTATATGTTGTGTTATAGTGAGTACAGGTAATATAATTAGTCTTGGTGGTATTAGCGGTCGCGGACTTTTTGACGTCTCTTTCATCTGGTAAGATGTCATAAAATTTGTCTCGACCCCTCTTCTACCGCTAATCCCATGCGATATATTTCAAAATTTGCATTTTGAGTATATGGTAAATGCGTTGCATTTATTCACAAAGATACAATTTGTTTTATTATTTTTAATTTAACGTTTTTTCTATTTTACATTTAGTTGTATTCAATTTCGAAATATCAATACTAAGTAACTTTACATGTATTCTTGAATTTTAACATGAAGAAGAATTGTGTCACATTTCAGCAGATTTGAGTCTAGAAACAGATTTTTCTTTAAATTAATCTGATCTTCACATATTTTTACACTATGCTGGAAAAAAATTATAGGATATTTGAGAATTCCTTTTTATCTTTGACATGAAAGTTGGCTTGACCCTCTCACCCCTTACGTAGGTAATGGACGCGCCCTTACAGAAGTAGTAGTGCAGTTGCGAGGTCCGCGACGCGATATGATCAGTCGGAAGTGCAACATAACAATGAGTTTTTTTTTCTCGAACTGACTACGCTATTGACCTGGCAAGGTCTTTACAGCTTCACCGGACTACTAAAACTAAAGGGGAGACCCGTGAGATTCGAACAAACGACATAACAATGGACACTCTTGCTGTCGTCACCTCTTCCCCCACCCTCGCAGGCAGTCGCGACCTTCTGCTTTGTTAGTCATCGGCTCGTCCTCTATTCGTCCCTACCTCAAATCATCGTTTAGTAATTTTAGCTCGTGTTTTTCTGTAACTTTTTATAGAAATGTTTGTGAAGTATTGTTGCGGGTTGCTATTGAAATAATGTTCATAATTATTTGCAGTTTTAGTTGTTTATGGATAATAAAGTCGCGTCTTGGTTGCTGTACTCGCTGGTAGCCCGGTGAAGCTGTTAAGACTTTGCTAGGTCAATAGCGTAGTCGGTTCGAGAAAAAAATAGGCTGTACTCGCTGGACTGGACGCGCCACCGAATTAACCCACGTCGTGTGACGCGTCCGTCGCGCCTAACGCATTACTAGGTCAAGTTCTTTATCCGATATACAGGATTATATTATTTGTTCAGTGATAAGAGAAACCTTAATCGTAGGTACCATCCATAAAGCGGCTGTACTATTCTGTTTATCGCAAATTATAAATTCCCATTTAGTATCGATTCGACAAGTAGTATTAGTAATACACTACTTTTTGTTAAATCGGCAAAGATAATAACTCCATTTAAAAGTGATTGCTACTTGATGCAAACTGCTATTTTCAACATGACTCATTTCCGATAAGAAATATATGTAAGAGTTGTTGAGATATGTATGCTTGGTAAACAATGTTTCAATAACTCAGACATATATGAATAGTTAGTTAGCTTAGGTTAGCTAACATAGATCGCGAATTGCATGCAAAAGTCAAGCCGTGGTGGCCGTGCACCCTTGAGCTAGTTGCCAAAAATAACATCAGCCGAGTGCCTTAAGCGCTCGCCTTAGTAGTCCGGTGAAGCTGTTAAGACCGTGCTGGGTCAATAGCGTAGTCAGATTGGAAAAAAAAACATGACTCTAAAGCTAGTAGAATATTATATCAATTATTTTTTTATTCATTCATCTACGAAAGATTTTATAAGCAATGAAAAACTACTCTTCTTACAGTATATTCCGATAAATCAGTCCAGTTTGAAAAGCTATTATGTAGATGGTTTTGTGAAAGTTTTAAAGTTAACCGGAGTACATGCAATTAACAATAATTAGCAGCGCGTTCGTTAACCTGAAATAGTTCTAGAATGACGTGCGTTCGCTTTGGGAAGTTACAATAGATCCTAGATTTATTAAACATGATAATAACAATGAATGGTGCGCATGCGCTACATTTTGTTGCCAGACTGATTTTTATTAGTTTAGCGAACGTATTATTATCACTTGTTTTTTTTTATTATCGAATTATAAGGCTAGTGGTTGACACATATTTAACGTGATGTTGGGTTTCAATGTAATCTTATACCCCTTTTTTTGGGGCGTCTGTTGTTACTCGCGTCTGTAGGAAGTGTACCTCTCATTCCCTTGCATGTGATCGTCGGGTACTGCTGAAAAATCAAATAGAGTAATCAATCAATCGAAGATAATATAAGACGGATACTCTATTTAGCCATACGATTAAATAATAAGCCCCTTTCTAACTTGAAGGTACCTAGGCCAGGTGGACTCAAGAATGCTCTATCACCATTCGATGGTTTTGGTCCCTGCCACCAGAGGCATGGTTAAAGAGCTAATGTTTCGTTTCTATTTTAGTTCGAGATCAACAGACATACATTCAATTCACGAGAGAGTTACAGATCTGTTGCAGTCGGCTCGGTGTTCGTCTTTGTTATTAGATTGTACACTCCATAGTGTCATTAGAACTATTTTCTTGTCTCATTGATAGTACGCATTATTTGGATTATTTGTTATTATTATTTTTTGATCTAATTATATTGATACTAGTCAATCCCTATAACCTTTTATCGATTTGAAGTAATCTCTATTAATTATTATAACTACCGCTTAGCTCCTGTAGAAAAGTCTAATGTTAGAGAGTACAAATAATATTATTCATCGAAATTGGCTTATCCGTCTTGTTGATTATCCCATTCAAACAACAGATAACTATTATTTGATTTATACGAGCGCTCATTCAATGGTCGAACTTAGACTGTAGAGAAAAAGTTACTTTATCCATTTTTTTTATTGATTACACTAAGACTTGTCAGTAGCTACAAGATAAAAAAAAGAATAAAGAAATCGGCTGAGAAACAGAGGAGAGAGATGTTCTGAACTTTTTTTTTCGAACTGATTATGCTGTTGACCTGGACAGGTCTTTAAAGTTTCACCGAACTATGTGTTCTGAACTGTTTCCCACTGCCTATTTATATAGAAGTAGATGTAAAGTTAATGTTCTTTATTATTTCATACACAAAAATATATAGTGATTTGACTATTTTAAAAGTGACTTTTATAGGTATAGAAGTCTATACACAAATCATAAAATTTTACAACAGTCATGAAGTACCAATTTGATAAGCTGTGTTTAAATTATAGCATTTTTTTTGCCTAAGGCTGGCAACACGTTTAATTGGGAATCGCGTGTTGCAAACGCGATCGTGTGGATGTGTCGCAAATCGAATCGCTCGTAGTCTCGTATCCGTTTGGTTATGAAACAACGCCCGGTTTAGCACGTCCGCCAACCTATGATATACTCATACTTGACCAGCTTGCGACTACCATACAAATTGACATTTGTGTATATAATTTCGGGTTACTTTCAGGGGATAAAGTACATCTACTATATACAGTACTAGTCTCTGCCAGCGACTTCGTTCGCGTGGAATAGTTACTTTGAGCTAATGCTAACTCGTAACGAAATTTCTGAAGAGGAAAAAACTCCAATTTAAAAAATATTCTTCATTGGTGCTCAGCTCCTATTGGTCTTCGCGTAATGAAATATAGTCCTATATAATGTTATTAAAGATTTAAGAAACTAAGATGTTTATAAGACGAGCGCGTTCAGCTATGTGTTTTCTTAACATGAAGAAGTCCAGCAAGTGGTGAGGGTTTTGTGTTTTTTCCTCTGTACATAAAATAATATCGTTAAAACAATAAATAACACAAACGAAGTGGTGGATACTAGCTAATCAATAATAAATAGAAAACTATATATAAAATAAATACCGGTTTAGTTGTTTTGTATTAACGGATGAAGCCGATAGGGAAATTTATTGTACAATGTTTTCACGCGTGACAAAATCGCGGTGCATATCCGGTAACGGAACTGGAAACAAATGATCTGTTGCTCTTCTCGATGCACATCAACAACACAGTGTGTGAACTTGTACGATCGCGCAGTTTGTTCCATCGTCCGGTGTGACGTCACTCGGGCGCTGTATCCACGTGAACTGAGAGCATTGTGGTCGGCCCACTTGTCGCTCAATGATCACCCATTGTATTCTCATAGAGAGACGCGACCCACCGCGATACCGTGGTAACAGGCACTAGACCACAGCCTACTCGATAACTAGTGGTCTCACTGTTCATTGAACTCGCCCACTCTGTAATTTCATATGATATAATAATATCGTGGTATGTTACTCACAGTTTATACATGTATATATACAATTCAAGTATCTATTGTTTGTCTGCGCTAATCCGAAACTTACTTTAAAAAACTAACCAACATATTAAGGGCTTTCCAGATATTATATATACACATATAATTACGCCTTTCCGTAGGAACTAAACATTAATTATAAAAATTAATAATGGCAATTGAAATCGGTAAAATAAAAATAAAATCATGAGAAAATTACGGTTTTAATGGTACTAATGATCGTCTAGTGGTTGAAATTGAAACATAGGTTTTTTTTTTTAATTTTAGTGTTAGGGAGACACTATTTTTTTTTTCACGGAGAAGGAAGATTTGCGTAACATTTCTGTCTTTGCCAACTGATATATAGACATGTATTTTATTTAAATTTAATAGAAAAAAAAGATAAACGTTGACAAAGATAGCTCCGAATTAATTTGACAATATCTTCATTCTTATGAATAATATATAATAAGTATAGAAATTGATTTTATTAAAGAAGATATGCTATCGTAGTACAGAAACTGTGCATTTTAGTATGTAGTTATTCTACAAGGATTTCTATATGAGTAGTAACGCAAAACAAATGAATTGTGATCTCATTAATTTAAGGTAAGAATATTAACTTAGACATATCATGAAATCTACAAAATTCCTAATGACTTGATATTTTAACACCATATAGGTACAAGCGGCATAATTTAAATTAAACTAGGGGTCAAGAATAAAATTAACATATAGCTAGTATCACGGTTAACATGTTGCACTATGCGAAGGATGTACGCTCTCGTGGTGGGAACACTCGCCTGTTCTTTTCGTTGTTGTACCGTTATCAATTTCAGTCAAAGTAAATTGCAGTCGCTTGCCTGATCCTTGTTGGTGCTGCTAAATGTAACTCAATGGACTTAAGAGTCGTTTGTATTTCAATTTATAAATGAATTAATATCGTTTTTGTTGCGGTTGGTATTATTTTATGGTTTAAACTTTGAATCAAGGAAATACTATCACGCGACTAACAAAGTCTAGCAGGATATCATCAAGTATTCAAGAGACGAACTATTATTTGTAAATGTACGGTATCCTTCGACAACCGCACTTGGCAAATCTGAATATGAGGTGTTTTTTTTTTTTTTGGAAAAATAACGAAAATCGAACAATATGTAACTCGATTAATAATCTGAATATTCCTCTATCTGCTTGTAAAAAAAATTCTTGAACGATCAGTACCTGCCTGTCTCTCCAAACAGAGCGTGCTCACGCCGCCGTGGTCTGGGGGTTAATTTCGCTCCCGCACACCCGATTAGGCCTCCCACAGCAGCGGCTCAAGCCTAAGTTCGATCCCACTGCCAACTGCCAAGCCGAGGTGTGCCATGCACCTTTGAGCTGATTGCCAAAATAAAATCGGCTGAGTGCCTTAAGCGCTTGCCTTAGTAGTCCGGTGAAGCTATTAAGACCTTGCTGGGTCAATAGCGTAGTCATTTCGAAAAAAAAAGCTTGTAAAATTGATACCCAAAATCTCAGCACAGCAGCGAGAGTGCTGGCCTCTGTATGTGAAATATTAAAATCGTACTTGAAGTATATAAAGAAGAGTACAAAATTTACGCTTAGTTCATGATTTGAATGTGTTATTTGATAACTGACATTTCATCATTTTTGTAATAGCGTTGCTCTTGGGAAATACTCAGTAAAAGAATCCCGGACAAACAGCAGTCACCTATAATTTATTTATACCTATATATTATGCATATACCTGTCTCGGGTGCTCCAAGAACAGAATGCATTTTAGAATTAAGTTCTCAAAGGATAAAGTTATATACAATAGGGGAATAGGCAATTATATATAATGCCATTGGCTTGGGGCTTCGCTCCCGTTTTCTTTTCCTTGAAGACAGTGCATTTTTTTTTGTATTTATACCTTACAACATATAAGCAAAAAAACTATTATAAATCACTAGCATAGTTACGGTCTAAAAGTTTATAAGCAAACTGACTTTTGTATTTATAATATTAATTAAAAAATAAGGATTGCATATATATATATATATATATGTGTCGTTACATTTCAAGATGAAGTAAATACAATTTTAATCGTTCATATAAAATGTTTAATTCTTTTTAAAGATCCAGTTTTATACATCGAAAACGAAGTTCAATTTTGCCGTCCATAAAGTTTTTAGTTTTGTCTATGGTCTTCATATTTTGTACAAAATTTAAAGATCTCAAAATTAACTTAAAATATGAGAACGGCTAAAATGTAATTTAGCTCATTTTGAAGTGTAACGACTCATATGTACTATTTATCATACGACTCATTATAGATCCGTTAGTTTGTTCAATGGTGAACTGTGACCACTGAGTCAATCTATGTGTGTCTTTTATCTGAGTGTTTGTTCGTCTAACTTGAACCTAATTAACGTTTACGATAACTCGACACCCGTTCTCTAGCCGCCCTTTATCAAGAGGGGAAAGGTCATGCTGGATGGACTTCTCCAATGTGGTAATTAATATTATAATTGGTTCTAATGCAATGGATATACCATTAGTAGTATAAGATAACCGTTATGTATTAACATTCAAATGATATTGTAGTATTTATATTTATAGTCATTCCAAGAATTCATAATGGTCCTTTCGCAAGCAGTCATAAAAACCCTATCAATTTAAGAATGACGGTCATATGCAAGAAGTAGAATTTATTAAGTTTATTTGTATTGCACGCCAATTCCATCTAGAGTAATTTTCGAAATCCTATCCTAATTCAAGTCTGGTGTGCGCGAGCGAAATTACCCCCTATCTTGAGTAAATGTTTTGATGTACTATTGGAACTATGTATTTTAATTGGATTCTAGTACTAAATTCCTAACATTCTTTTATCTATTTTATATAATGTTATTATTACTTAAATTTTATTATTTCTACTTGTGCTTATGGTGAAGTGTTATGATATGACTAGACAATTAGTTGAATCGTCCACTATCAACCAGTAATATGGTATAATATCTTATGAAAATCGGTCTATCATCTTCGTAAATTAAACTCACTAAACAAAAAATATTTTCAATTTTATTTATGTCTACTATGGATCGATAAAAATTCATGTTGTTGTAAAAATCGACGAATAAGAATTCATTTAAATTAATAAAATTATTTTGTTCCAAAATGTTACATTTACAATGTTATTGTAATTATATAAATTTATTTGAGATCGGTCTTGTTCCCGTTTATACAAAACTATAGACCAGTTTGAGGTCAGAGTTCATTCACTCGTCAAACACATCAATTATAGTTGCCCGTTTAACTATACAACTACGAGTACCTACAGATTAATAAACACATGCAACTTTTCAAATGACAATCAACGTATTTTTCTATGTTCGCCAGGTATTTTTCCATTTTCAATATAGTTATGGGACCGTTCAAATGTTACGTAAGCAGAGTTTTTGTAATCTTGATTATCGGGCAATAGTTAACAAGTCTGGAAATAAGAAATCTATAGTCTATAAAAGATTTAATTTATAGTGGTTTGCTACTAGAACAACGGGTAGTCCAGTGGCTCAGATCGAACCTTTTTTTTTCGAAATGACTACGCTATTGACCCAGCAAGGTATTAACAGCTTCACCGGACTCTTAAGGCGAGCGCTTAAGGCACTCAGCTGATTTTATTTAGGCAACCAGCTCAAAGGTGTACGGCACACCTCGGCTTGGCAGTTGCCTGTTACATGCAAAATCGCGACCTATCTTAGCTAACCTAGCTAACTATTCATATATGTATGAGTTGTTTTGAAAAGTATATGTGTACCAAGCCTACACGCCTCAACAACTACTCCATATATTTATCATCGTGCAGACCGCGCGCCTCACTTATTAAATATATCCAGATCCCTCATCCTTTATGTTATAAAAAATAACCAAATCAAATATCCCTCCGTCCCTCTTTAGTGCTTACGTAATACATATTTGAATAATCCATAAACAATAACGGTGTTATTACAAAAATAAATACGTATTAAATACTTGCTTTAAAAAGGTTTCGTACTAAATGCACTGCGCTCCCCCGAGGCAAGTTCGCGTTATCCTTTCTTCGCAAGTCTAACCTAACCTTACGCAAAGCGAGACAAAACAGCAAGATGGCGAACTTTCAGCAGCGCGGTGTATTTAAAACGTAACCTTCTTAAAACAAGTATTCAGTACGTTTTTAACTTTTTTTTAATAACACCGTATATATTTAGTTATGAAAGATTCCGTCTTTTCAAGCTAAAAAAAACTAGCTGTGCCCGCTACTTGGTTCGCATGGAACCTAATATAAAAAACAGTGATTAATAAAATCATCTGAATATATTAAGTCGATTTACTTATTTACTTTTCTCTCGTACCTATGTCGCGTCGTCATTAGCATTAAAATAGCTTTTTGAGGTTTTATATGGTATTGTATAGATATGCAGCCGCAACATATGACTTGTATGCGAGTTTATGTTGCGGTGTATCTGCGTGTGGCCCTGCTCACTGTGGAGACATCGAGTCCGTGCGATGCGCCCTGAATACACACATCACAAACGAACTTCAATTCATACGCAAAACCTATTTGGCTACAGAAACAATACTAGAAATTTATTAGCTTCGTGCTACGACTATCACTTGTGCTGTCTCTTTTTCTTTTCCTTGTTTTTTGCAGCCATCGGAATGTATGGACAGTTGCTTGGCGATAGTTTTTATACTCAGAGATGTTAGTTAGATTGGCGGATATTAGAAAAAGCACTAAGATTATGCTATATTTTCATCACGATATTTTCCTTTACCGACAGCTCAGATTTATCGTAGTGATCTGAATCTTAATATTGTTTTATTTTAACTCACTGTAAATAGTACTTTCTTTCGATAAGTTTGTTATAGTACTTTCTTTCGATAAGTTTGTTGAGTTTACTCGACTAGGTCGCTACTTTCTTTCTTTATTCGTCTAGCTTTGAAGTGAGCAAATGTACATCCTGCTGCACAAGTTTACATATGACTATGGATGGTAAATCTCTTGGGGATCGTCGTCTTTATTACATTGCGCTAACTTTCCACAAAGTACATTGCCGTTACTGTATCCTGCTACCGGTTTTAATACTAGTAGACGCGAAACCAAACCAAAACGTTATATTGTTTTCGAATTTCATTGAAACTCATACGATTCATCTGATATACATATATTAGTCGATGATTTATATATATGAGTTTATAAGATTTTAGTGGGAGCTAGATATTCAATGCGGCTACAATTAGCGTAAATAAATAGTTGTTTAACTGTTAGACATTCTCTAATTCTCTGGTTAGCTAAGATTCTGCGTTCTTTATTTATGAAGAAGAAACAAGGGTGTTTTTCAAGTTAATATTTGATGAGTGTATCGCTTATCCTTTTTTTTTTAAATGGGGAAATCCCTTATGGATACCCACCCTACCGGGGAGAGGGTGGGTTATGTCCGACTCCCACAGATTAAAACCCCACGGTGTATATCTTCCGCTATGGTTGGGACAGTACGAGATCTCTATAGACTTCATCGTGCCGCCCCAGCGGTGTGGCCCAGCAGCAGAAGTGCCGCCGCCGGGCCTTCTTCTTGTAAGGAGACAGCCTGGTACATACCGGCCGTCTCCTTCTCGTCCGACGGACCTGTGCAATGGGAAGATGGGCCCCCGACCCACCTCCCCTAGGTCCGGCTACGGTGGCGGAAGAAGGCGCGTGAACTGGCGCCTCCTCCTACCAGTTCTTCTTTGGCGGAGAGGTCCGCTTAGAGGGTCCTCCTCGCGAACCCTCTCCACAGCCTCCTTCTGCGAGACGACCTCCTCACAGAAGGAGGCAACAATATTCCACACATTCTCGCTGCCGAGCATGGCTTTGACGACGCAGCCAGAATGCGGCACCGCTCCTCCCATGCAGCACATTCGGAAAGTGTGTGCTGCGTGGTGTCTGGTTCACCACCGCACTCATGGCATACGGAGGTCGGCTCCCTGCGTGCTATCCGGTACAGGTACCAACCGAAGCCCCCTTGCCCGGTCAGCACCTGCACCAGACTGAACGTCAGGGAGCCCCGTCTTCCGTTGCACCATTCTGGCAGGACCGGGCGGACGGCGTCGATTGTATATCTACCGTACTGCACGTCCGCCAGGTCCCGCCCCCACCTCTCCATTTTCACCCCTCTCTCAATCTCTCTTCTCTCCTCCAGTTCCCTGGGAGCTAGAGGCGCCTTCATCCGTTTCTTAATCGCCGTATAGTATACGGTGGCAAGCACCTTTGCCTCCAGATCCAAGGAAAAGGAGCCGGCCAGGACCATGGCCGCCGCCGCAGACACCGTCCGGTAACCCCGTATCACCCTCAACGCCACAGTACGCTGCGAGGCTCGCAACGCACGGATATTGGTGGCGTTGAGGGCGTCCACCCACAACGGTACCCCGTAGGCGGCCATGGACCGCACTACTCCCCATGTAAAGACGACGACAAGTAGCGCCCGGCCCCCCGTATTGGGAAGGAGTCGTCCGAGCGCCGCTGCCGCCCCGACTATGTGTGGCCCGAGCCCCATTTCAAGGAGGCCCATGGAACATCTACTCTTTATTACACTACACCTCTGTGAAAATAATTCTCTTATGTAAAGACAATACATAAATATACGCAAACTGGTTTAGGAATATAAAGTAAAACTTTATACACTAAAATAATACATCAGGACATGTATATTTGTTCGCGGGCAAAAAGGCACCGCTTCTACGTAGGTACTTTAATACATAGGTCATGGGAGAGAACATTACAAATATTTATGTCCGGCCACAAAACTAAATAATTTTAAAAGCAATTCAGCGTTGCAATTAGTTAACACTAAAAAAATGTACCCAAATTGTGACGTCCGAAACCACGCCTGAACCGATGAGTGTGTAATGGTCCTGAACGCTTTGTTTAGTATCATCTACATTAGTTTCCGTGCTTATAACAGAAATCTTCATGTCGTAATGTTATAATTGTGACTGTGTCTTATGTTAAAATATCTATGTAATCATGTCAGCTCAGTTTTTATCTGAATATATGCTATGCTCAACTTTGAACGATATAGACATTATTATTTTATATTTATCATCATTAGCTCAAATTTTACTTCCATTTCAACTGAGAGCGATTGACATGAATTATGAAATCAATTATTCATTGATTCAACGAAAACTAATAAAACCACAGACAGGTCCACGATGAAAAGTTGGCAGCGTATATAACGGTGATGTGGAGTGCCGGGTGGGTGTGATAATCCTCAAGGTATGTGAGCACGCGCACGCACGCACGTGCTCCGCATGGTATAACGCCATTGTCCTTTGTTTCAACGCACATCACACTGAATTATTTGTATTATTAATACCCGTATTAAAATTTATGAACTATTGTATTCTGATGTTCAGTTATTTGAAGCAATGGTTCAGGTTTTAATCGGGTCTTTCAAGTATTTTGATCAGATTTTATGTATATAACCATCTTTATACTGCTTTGCCAATACGATTTTTGACGGTGGGCGTGATGCGGCATACTAATCGCATAATATCGCGGAACACAATTTTCTACATTTAACAATTTAAGCCGACGGTCAATGGATCTCCCCATTATAAAGAAATCCTATAAATATCCTTCCAAATCTTCTATTCATTGGCAAACTAGATAAATATACATTTCTGGCCTTTCAACGTTTGACTTTGTAGGTTTATGTAAATGAAATCCTTGAGTTTTTTATGTATCATTGAATTTGGATTTCTAATATTTTTCAATGTCATTATAGCAGTTATTCGGAATAAAGCTTAGTAATTAGTTTAATGTAGAAAATGTGTACAAGAAAATAATTATGACCATTGAGACAGAGAGCAGCGAGTTTATAATTCTATTTAAAATGTTAAGTAAACGATTCGAGTAATGAAAAGGCAAGTACGAAACAGTACATAGTGAGTGGTCGCTCGCCGTCTCAATCGATACCGAGCGTTATGTGACGAATTGGTACATAAATATTGTAAAAAATAAGTTTCCGAGAAGTGCACGGGCGTGGCGATAGTGTCGCAACTTGTAACAGTTCAAGCTGCGAGCAATACGAGACAGACAGCTTTACCACTCTTACCTCATAATCGACACGAACTGTTTAAAAATGATCGCAAACGATGATAAAATATTAGCGATAGTTGAGCCGTTTATCAGCGTCGTTATCATTATCAACTTGCTTATTTAGTAATAGTGTAGTAGTACTATACGATTGTAAATTGTTATAATAATTGTGTTCATATGAAGCAAGCAATAACGTTACATACAATTATTAATTCAAAAGATTATTGTATTATTCACATACTGCAGGTAGGTATTTTGTAGGTGGTATAGCCACGCTGAAGTTATAAGTGGTTTCAGTGGTCGGCTCGCCCGGGGTACTACCACCCGACCCACAGAAAACCGACATGAAGTAACAGTGCTTGCATTTTTGCGTTTCATTCGGTCAGTGAGAGCGTCGAAGGCCTACCTCCCTAACCCTCTCCTCTCCTCGTTCCTCTTCCCCATCTTCCTTCAAACACAGGCTGACAACGCACTTGCAACTCCCTTAATGTTACTAGTGTCTATGGATGGCAGTGATCATTTTACATCAGGTGTCTCGTCTGTTCGTTTGCCTCTTATGATAAAAAAAAAATGCAGCAACAATTTCTAAAACATCGTTCTCACAAACGTCACCAAGGTTTTGCGAATTTCCTACATTTTTCATTGAACTATTTTGTTCTTAAAGCATTCCTCTTAAAAGTGAAATTTTACATTTCATTTATTTTTATTTATGAATTCTTCTGTAAATTAAAGATTTGTTAAGAGATTCGTTAGAGCTAGAAACGAAGTGATAAAATCCTAGCACTATGGCGAGAAATCGCAGAATGAAATCTGCGTTGGCACTCTGAAGCATGGGAGATATGTGCGACATGATCATATAGTTATACCTTATGTCGCCCTGAATACAATAATGCACCTGTTATGAGATGTGATGTGATAATGAAAAACGACTAGTGCAAAAATGAGCCCAGTAAAAAAAATAACAGGGGGACCGGAGTATATTTGATCATTTAAAGCACGTGGGGTTTCGTTGTTGTGTGATGCGGTAAAATTGTGAAGCACACAAACGATTTGTCTCCAGTTGTCCAGTGCAGTGTGGGCGGCGAGCGGCGACGGATGCACATCCTACTTACGGCGAGGATACAGGTATCCTGCGCAACTGGACATGGCGTCCGTGACCTTCACAATGTCACGTCTGCACAGGCTGTTCCCTAAATCTTAAAACCACCTTGTATTTGATATAATACATGGGAATAAGTTATTACAAAATAATAATTGCGTTATTGCGTTGAGTGTCATTCCAATATGTCGCTTTCACGTCATACTGGTGTGTCCAGAGAGATTTGTACTTCTTTCAACGAGTGAATTTCGTTGGCGACTCTGAATAGCTGCGATTAGTTATAAGCTTTGAAGTATCAACGTCTTAATTGGAGCAGAAATGTTCTATGCTTTCCATTATTATGATTCTTTTTTAACACTTTCTAACAGAAACAAAAAAGCGTTAGTAATATATAATTGAACCATAAGAGTTTTTGTCAGGATCTTGGAATTTCATGCAGTGGATTTTATATTTTTGTGTTATATTGATTCTATACTTTGTAATATTGTCGATGTTTTATTTTATATACTTAGTTGGTTATTGAGCACAAGTGAAGTGGATGTGAAACAATACCGCGAGGCATGGATTCTGACTTACCATAAAAACTCCCTGAAAAGTTCTATCAAGAAGGCTACCATCTTGTTAGTTCTTTGAAATGATCGCAAGAAACTTGTAATATCACTAGTTAAACGATAATAGCAGTAATAATGTACTAGAAAATTGATTCTCAAAAACAAAATAAAGTAAATAAATTAGTAATGTATCCATTTTATTTGTAAATGGTATGTATTGAAAGTGATATCGTGTTCTCCTAATAAGATATCAGTATGTGTAATCAGTGGTTACGTGCGATCGCCCGGACATTACCGAGTTTAGTTTCGCAGACACCTACAATCTAATTGATTGACAGTTCGTTATTCAAGGCATTCTGTAAATGTCATCTTACTCCTATTTACAGTTTGCTTTCACACTAACCCGACTGTACTCTGCTTTATTTATTAAAAATAACTTACTATTTAACTACATACTTGTCTATTACTGTACTGTTATGTCCACTACTGTACATTACATATAGAAATTATCATTGCTATTTTCTATTTCTTATAGTAATACTTGCAATCAATGTATTCCTATTAATAATTATCTGTAATAATATGAAAAAGCTCAAAGATTGTTCATTTTTGTTACTATGAACATGCTAATTTCTGGAGTCACTAGTGGTATTTGAAAAGTCCTGTCCTTGTATCTTGTAGTATATTGAATGAGGAAAGTTGTTAATATTTCGTTAGAGCAATTAATATATAAACAGAGGGTCGGAATGTACGCAAAATGCGAAAAAAGGAATAATAAGTACGAGCGGGCCGTGTGTCTTGACGCGCGATATCGGAAACCAATGATAGGAAAAATTACACATGAGACACATTGCACAGCTAGTTAACTATAAATGTAAATAGAATATAAGAAGAAATCTAATTTGGAGTACTGTTAAAGTAATCCGAGTATAAGATTCGAGTCGTATTACGTTCCTCCATTACGCGGTCTCTTTACTCGTAGAAGCGGCGCACACATGTTTACTTGTTGTATATTAGGATTTTAAATGGTACAACTATAATTTTACTCTAACAGTTACTGCTTATTGATTTATATATTCTAGAAGAATCAACAACAGGAATATGATGTCAACAGGTATAACATACATGAAATTTGTTCGAATTATTTATGTTACTAATTAAAATCGATTACAGCTTTCATATATACATATAATGCAATACAGAAGATACAATTGAAAAAGATAAAAAGAAACAAGAAAATAAATTAAAAGTAATATTATCTAATAACTTATTAGGTTGTGAAAAAAAATCATGAAACTATTCATTAGTGTGATATTGACGTGATAATCTGGGAACGATGTAAAAATATCCGAGATTGGTTTTGTAGTTTTTATGACCAAATAATATGTCTTAATATCTAGGTAGTGTGGAAAATACAGAAATATGGCTAAGTTATATTTTAAAACTCCAGTACGAAATAACGTTACTAACGAATGCTTAAGGCGATTGCATTTGTTCATCCTTTGTAGCAAATAATAACCTTCAACTTTATCACTCATCATGCTTCACTTCTAATTTCTGTATTAACAAAACATCGTTATCGGCCTAATAGAATGTATTCGTGTACGTAACTATAAATACAACTGGGTATGTATATTAATTGAAAGCTGGATGGCACGCGCGACTGCGTGCTCATGAAAACAGTTTTGTACTCTCATAGAAACTACCCGTTAAAAAAGTTTGGGTACTGAGGTGTTAAATGCACAGCGCTCGCCGACCGCTGCTGCGGCAAGCTCGCATTATGCTTTTTCAAGTCTAACTTAATCTAACTAAACCGAGATAAAAGAGCAAGATGTCGAACGTTCGACGAGCGCGGTGCATTTAATACAAAAAAAGTACCCAGACTTTTTACAGCAAATATTCAATACGTTTAACTTTTTTGTAATAACAAGGTACGTGTTTTATCTGTATTCATTACGGGTTTTATTTTTAATAGTTATATTGTCACGTGACTTCTATAGTTTTTTTTACCTATTTTTTACCTGTTATTGCTTAGACCTTATGGGAAAGCATAAAAATATATAATAATCTAGAAGCCCTTAATTTTCGAGTAAAAATTTCGTTTAAATCGCAGCTTACCCGGACAAACATCAGACGCTTGAATTGTGTATAAAGATTTACAAACGACACGTAAGAATCTGTGAAATGTAGTAAGATATTCAATTAGTCACGTGTTTACTGGGACATTGATTAGTTCTTGGTTTCTTTGTACTTTGTATACAATGGATTGGAATAGAAGAGAATCGCGTGCCGCCGCCCGAGGCGCCTCCGCTTCCAGCACTTTCACTCGGAAATGTGACGCGATCCATTACCTGAACAGTTTGTTATTACATGATATGTAACTCATGCCGTTCCTGCTCTGTAATGGTGCTTTGTGGCTCGTAGGTGGTAGAGCCCCGCTGAAGCTATTTTTGGTTTCAGCATGAATGGGTCGAATCCTCCGGGGTAGTACCACCCCTGTCACAGATAACCGACGTGAAATAACAGTGCTTGCATCGTTTTGTTTCGTTCGGTCAGTGAGAGAGCCGGAGGCCCACGTCCCTTCCTCTTTCCTTCTTTCCCTTTCCTTCTTTCCCTTTCCTTCCCCTCCCCCTTCTCCCATATACAGGCTGGCAACGCACTTGCGACGTCCCTGATGTCGCTAGTGTCTATGGACGGTGGTGATCACTTAACATCACGTGACCCAAGTTCGTTTGCCTCCTTTGATATAAAAAAAAATACCACAACCGCGCCTCGTTACCTCACGTTCATTCCGATTGCATTTGTGGGGATTTGGTCGCTCTTTCGTTTGTTGTGGTATCGATAACTGCCCTTTTTTTTTTCTCGAAATGACTACGCTATTGACCCATCAAGGTCTTAACAGCTTCACCGGACTACTAAGGCGAGCGCTTAAGGCACTCAGCCGATTTTATTATGGCAACCAGATCAAGGGTGCACGGCACACCTCGGCTTGGCTGTTGCCTGTTGCATGCAAAATCGCGACCTATCTTAGCTAGCCTAGCTAACTATTCATATATGTATGAGTTGTTGAACCGTATATGTGTACCAAGCATACACGCCTCAACAACTCCTCCATATATTTATTATCGGAAAATTGAGAGTTTTTCAGTGCGATAAGGGAAAAAAGTAAACCCTTCCACTTTCATATGTAAGCGTGTAGGCGTGCACGTGTGTGGGGGTGATCGTGTAGTGTTGTAGTGGTGATGTATATTTGTGTGTCACCGTATCGCGCAAGCAACGCACTCAAGGGCTCCCTACCGAGGGATCGAACCTAGGCTTGAGCCGCTGCCGTGGGAGGCCTAATCGGGTGTGCGGGAGCGAAATTAACCCTCAGACCACGGCGGCGTGATCTGTGGTTACGCGGGCGTGGGCGTGAACACGCTCTGTTCCGAGGATAACTGCCCGTTATTGAGTATTGTAGCGCAAATTTCAAATTACTATTTTTGGGGTGTAAGGGGTGTCGAATAACATCATAAGACTTGAGACACCCAAGCCAACCTCACCTGCACGTGGTGCACCCTGCTGAATAACGAACGAGGCAAAGGCACTAGCGGGGTGGTAGGGTTTTACAGCCCGACTGGGTCGCAACCACCATGTATATGGCGAAAAAGCCCGTAATAGTGATTCGCTTCTACGGGTCGCGTTTCGGGATCAGCCTGTGCATATCCAGCTTATTACAGGCCGGCATGATAGTGGCGACCGGCGATGGACAGTGTGTCAATCGGTGGTCGCTATTATTTTTGGATTGTACTGTGCTTACCATTAGGCACAGTGCAGTCACTTTGCCGTGCTACAATAAAAAAATAAATAAATAAAAACCTTGTTTCCTGAATATCTCAAATCACAAGTTTTCGTACGATTTATTTATAACTAGCCTCTGCCCGCGACTTCGTTCGCGTGGAATAGTTACTTTAGTCTAACGTTAACACGCTGCGGAAGCTCTCAAGGGAACAAAATCCCGATTTTGAAATACCCTTCACTGGTGCTCCGTTCATATTGGTCTTGGCGTGATGATATATATAGCCTATAACCATCCTCGATAAATGAGCTATGTAACAATGAAGGAATTTTTCAAATCGGACCAGTAGTTCCTGTGTTTACCCCCTACAACGTCACAACGTCATAAACTCACAAACATTACCTCTTTATAATATTAGTATAGATAATCAGAATTGTTCATTTAGTTTTGGAAATTGTGTTCAAAGTGATACGTTAAGCACGGCAAAGGGTTAATTTTATGTATAACTAGCTGTGGCCGCGACTCCGTCCGCGTGGTACTTAATGTAAAAAAAACTATTAAGTACTAATAAAATCATCTGAATGTATTGAGTCCATTTACTTAAATACTTTTACCTAAATGTTAGTCGCGTCATCATTAAAATTTCATTAACTTTTGATACAGCGTACTGATTTTAATGAAACCAAGACTAAATGTTACTTTAGGATATGCTCTATGATTATCTTACTTGGGTGGTTGAATACGGTATTATCGTTAAAGCAGTACTCTAGCAGTGATAAGTGTTCATACAAACAGAATGTGAGACATCTCTTAAAATGATTCAAATGTATTTTATTATTTATTCCAAGACACCTGCAGCAACTCTTTTCACAAAAATCTACGTGGTCCGGTGAAGCTGTTAAGACCTTGCTGGGTCAATAGCGTAGTCAGTTCAAAAAAAAAAATCTAAGAGTACAGACACATTACATTTACATTCTTATTATATATATAGATAATAGATATAGATGATTGAAATCAAATGAACTCTCATCAACACTGTTGTTATATATTTATATTCGTATCAATATCTAATTGCATCAATATACGTAAATAACTTAACAAGCTATACTACACTTTGATGATTCAAATAAAAACTGAAACTGGTCATGCTCTGTAGATCTAGAATAATAAACTACAGTATTGGGCGTGGAGCAGCGTCTCGCTTGCTTTTTGTTTCGGCTCCGCAACGACCTACATCTGTTTACTAACTGTGCATTAAATCCTTGGACACAATAATAATAATTATATAATACACAATAATATATAAAAACAATATACCGCTCCGTCGACTAGTGTAACGAGCGAGTCGGCCTTCTCGAATGCTCTACGCGCGAATCTACCTACTGCTTAGAGCACGTTCGCGCAGCCCATTCATTACACAGTCAGTCTTTTATGAGTTATTGTAATTTGAATGAAATCTTTATCAATATTTATACATCTGTAGTTAAATCTGTACATATTGTTTATGATTAATGTTTATTATTGGAGCCTTTGATATGTTATACATTGGAATTATATATATCTTTTCATAATTGAGTTTACGGATTTTTAATAATACTTTTAAAACGTTTTTATTATGAATCGATTTTCATTGTATTTAGTACACGGGAAGGACGTTATTTCCAAATTGATAGCCTATAAAATTATCAATCAATAGATTTAGAACTCATAAATTATACGTGTATTTTAATAACGAGTAGAAAATACTTGGTGTACAAAAAAGGCGAGCGGAAGCGCGTGTAATTCTAGTCATTAATGTTTCTGGTGTTCGGTGGAACATTATTATATTACTTTTGCAATTGTTTAGCAAATCTAATGAATATATAATTTTTTTTATTTCGTTGCCACACACACGTGTCGTCTGATTCTGATTGTGTTATAGTATTATCAAAAATCAAATAGAGCTGCGCGAATAATATACCAATAGAATTGAATAATTCGAATTAAATATCTAATTGGAACTATTCGTATGATTGATTACTATTCTTGAATTTGTATGATTTTAATAATAATTTAAATGAAATGAAACCATTTGTAAACTTTGTTTTGTGCAAAACCGATATATTATTTATTTATTTATTTTATTTTTCGGAAAACAGACAGTGATTTATTACAGGTATTTAAACTAAACATACTCTATACACCAGTTATATGTTTTCGCATATAGTATTCTAGGAAATGGCTAGTTCGTTTCAAAAAACCAAAATAATCAATAAGTAATACAAACTTAAATTAATATAAATTATTTAAATCCAAAGAGAACTTATTATTTGAAATATTCGCCTAATCCGAAAATGAAACCATTTGTAAACTTTGTTTTGTGCACAACGGATATACTATTATTAATCATAGTTGTTTTTATTCTCGAATGAAGTTTCAGCAGCCAGCAGAGGCGTAGGTCGAGACAGTGTCTGGAGACACGTTCTTTTTCTTACGTTCTTATACAGTTATAGAGATTCTTGTACTTAAATAAAAAAAACATAGTAAAAGCGCAAAGTATCTCATTATATGCGTTCTAATACAAATACCTGATTAAATTGTTTTTTTTTTTTTATTTTGCACCGCATAAATAATTACTTTCCAACTATTTTTTACTACATATGGTCCTTTGCGAAATAGCAAAAAGATTAGACAATTATAAGTAATTATGTTTGAAAACTGTATACTAGTGTTTCGAGAAACAAGAATTACTCGGAGGATAGGAAATATTAATACGATATCAACAGAATTCCTTCTCGTTACCTGGATTTTTTAAATAAACCACACGTTAAACGTATGTTGAAACGAAACAACAATGCGTAAGTGAAATTACACTAACACACTTACTTTGCAATAAATAATTAGTACGTAAGTAGTATACGCGTTCGCGTTCTCGCCGTATGACTCATGTTCTTCAAGAACTTTCCGTTTCCGCGCTCGCATATTGTCGGGTAATTGACAGACACTAGGACACGTGTGAAAAAGCTCGAGTTGGGCGGATTATATGTTACCGCTCTATGAGAATCACAAAAAAAAATTAAAATTCGTTTAGAAACAATCGTAAAAATATAAAAAAATATTTGAAATTAAATAAAAGAAGTCTTCTTTGTGATCTAATTGTGTTGTCTCCTTTTAATTATTGTGATGTGGTGTATGGGCCTAGATTAATGCAGAAAACGTCAAAAGCAATTCAACGTATTCAAAACGCATGTATCAGATTCTGTTATGATGTACCTAAATGGTCGCATACATCTCCGATCATTAATAGCAAAGATATCTTAAATATGTGTTCAAGGAGATACTTACATTTGGCTTGTCTCACGCACACTATTGTTAGAAGTAAAAAACCAGAATACCTGTATATTAAATTTGACTGGTATAGGAACATTCATAAACACAAGATCTAAAATAAGAAACACTGTATCCCTACCTAAACATAAGTCAGTAGGCTATGAAGGAAGTTTCAAATATGCGGCGTCAAAAATTTGGAATAATGTACCTCCTCCATTACAGACAAAAAACAAATTTCTATTTAAGAAATTAATGAAACTAAAAATTCTTGAGGAACAAATATTAGGCCGTTTATAATTATAATTATATTCTATCAACAGATTTGACGCATTCATATTATCACAATTTTATATTGTAATGTTTTTCTCTTATTATTTTATTTTATTTTTGGTTATTATTATATTTTAAGTTTATGTCCACACTTGGGCGCGAAAAAGTAATGCTTGCTTATAATTTAGCCGGAAATATGAGGTTTGGCTGAAAACCAGCGCCGTTTTCAGAAACGGCAATACGCTGACGCCAGGCCTCATTGCCATAGTTTTACATGTTTTATATTTAAGTTTTTTTTTTTGTATAACTGTATTTAACTATGACAATAAAAAAATCTTTCTTTTTTTCAAAAATTCCTTGCGGTATCGTACGTATGTATAATATAATTCATCACGAAATTTGTATTTACAATAAAATAACAAAGACGTATTTTCTTTAAGAATAACTGTACAATAAATGTTTCGTGAGACGATTCAGGTGATTGCACTCAGTAATTTAGTGTCAGTTTACTGATATTTGTTATGTTAATAATATTTATCTCGAATTAGGTACTTAGAATTAGTCGTCACCATCGTTCTATCCGGCAAATCGGTAACATGCTTTGTTATAAAACCTATTACCTAAAAAACTGTTACTGGTCCTAGTAAGACTGAAACATGGAGTGCGTATTAAATTATAAGAATATTAAGCTATAAATATTAGTGAAGAAATATTACATAAAGTTAACAGTGAATGTAAATGATTCCAGGTGGCGCGTTCGAAGGTGTCGAAGACCAAGTTTCACCATTCGGTTACGGACGCGGTGAGGGAGTGGATGCTGGACACGGAGACCCGGAATGGATTTGCAACAAAGAGAAGCCCAAATATGAACAAATCTTCAAAAGCCTTAATCCTATTGACGGAAAAGTAACCGGCGCTGGTACGACTCATGAAATACAAACTTTCTCCTCTGTATTTAACGCGCACCCGGAATTTGGGCGCACTGTTGTTATAGACAAAGCCTTGCAAACATTACTCTCTTCTACACAAAATTGCCATCTGTTAACCGAACTTTGCATGACATTAAACAATGAAGATAATAACGATGATGATAGCTTTAACAAAGCGATAGACACGTTAACTGTCGCTACACAAAATTGTACTATGATTTCACAGTTCTTAATTAGTTTAAGCAATAGACGTGAAAATGAAGATTCGAGGTTATCATCTGCCGTGTCGATCCATAGTTTAAATGATTGTGTAGCTATTGAGGGTCCAAGTAATAACACACACGATTTTGTCGATGATCTTTCAGTTGAAAACATAGCTAATCATGAATTCGATGTATCATCCCCTGAAACATGTCAGTTTCCAGTTGATACAACTCAAGTCACAGATACAAACAATCTATTTGATGACGAATCTAATTCTGATGAAGATATAAATATAAATATGGCGGCAAAGTCGTCAAGTTTCTTTCGTCCTATATTTGATTCCGTCAAGTTTATTACCCTTTTTGTTCTAAATATAATAATAATATTGATAACAACGGAGGTTCTATTCATATCATTGGTTTACGTTATCACGGGGGAGAGATACATCGAGTTTTGTATAGAGCGAGCGCCGGGCACGTGGTTTGAAAAAATCAAAGGTGTAGCTTTCGGACCTGAAAATGAAGTCGTACGCATCAACTCAATATTAAAATTGTTTTATAAGCAGAACTTTGTAAATATTTTAAAATATTTTGTAGAGAGTTTAACTAAGGGTTCTCCGCTATAATGTTATTCATTAATGTATTATTCCTGTCCCACGCTCCCTCTCTATTGCTTTAGTTTTTCGACATATTATAATTTGCGGTTAATCACAAACAAAATCTTATTATTTTTAACCGTACTTCGTGAGATTGACCACGCCGTCTTATCCAGTCAGAAGTCCAACCAAAGACAACTTTAAGGGATGGCAGCTTCTTATATTAGCGTGTTTGGACACCGTTTAAAGAAAACACCGTGATGAAACCATAGTACGGTTATGAGACTTTTTCTAAGTCCGCGCCGTTCGCTAGCTACCACACTCAAGTTGAAAATCTATTGCCAAGCACCTGTTGGTGTGGTTTTATGGCATACGCACTTGACAGCTAGTCCCTCTCTAAGTTTATCGTGTTTAAGATCACATCATCATTAACCATCAGACGAAATTTTTGTGAAACGCTAAAACTACGGGATTATAAAAAATAACAGTTCATTATACGTTAATATGATCAAATTAATCCCATTTCAGTTTATACAACTGCATTTTTTTTCATTTAATAATCGAATTATAATGATTTATTTTTATTGACGTTAACATTTTGTAATATTTTAATGCATAATTTACTTTACACAACAATCAAATAATTCTTTATGTACTTTAACTTTTTATTATGTCAACTAAAAGTGTACGCTTTTTTTTGTCCTTTTGTGTTGTTAGATGGTTTCCTTCACTGAAAGTTTATTCATTGTCCAATTAAAACAGAACCGGACGTGACGTGGAGCGCGTCACTGCTGAGTTGTAGCCATTAGACTTGTCGTCCGTTAACGCGATATGTTCAAATGAGATTTGTTCAACAGCCGCAAAGACTGAGATGGTGAAATCGAAACTCCCGAACTCCGTCCTCGGGAAGATCTGGAAGCTCTCGGACATCGACAAGGACGGGTTCCTCGACGAGGACGAGTTCGCGCTCGCGATGCACCTCATACAGGTGAAGACCGACGGACACGACCTCCCCCCCCGAGCTCCCCTCCCACCTCGTGCCCCCCTCCAAGCGCAACTGAACCCCCCCAACCCTCTCCCCTCCCCCGGCGCCCATTGTGCCGCTTTCCCGAGAGAAACCGGTACAAATACATTTGTTTTCGTCCCGTACCTGTGGTATATTTATCTTTAAGGAATATCGAAACACGCTCGCTTAATATTTATATATAATTTGTAAATTTATTGTTACAACTTGCTAGTTTCATGTTGACAAAACTGTGAGTAGATCTAATTCATTGTTATATTCGCTTACAATAACAGACAATTCTTCGCTAAATGTTCCCCCCTCCCCGCATCTCGTACACCACAAATATGTACACATCAATCGCTACATTTCAAAATAAGCCAAGTCCAATTTTAATCGCTCTTATTTATTTTTAAAGATTTATAAAAAAAAACTGTAAATCTTATAAACGAATAAAACTGGATTTGAGTCATTTTGAAATGTAACGACTCGAATGTTGTCTACTTGAAGTATCGGTCGCGCCATAGATTATGCAAGTATAGTATGCAAGGTTGTGTCGGTCCTTTAGAACTAAAACTAATCAGATCGATAATTCGTTTTGTAAAGAATGGTTTCGTGTCGTGTGACGTCACAGGAGGTGCGTTTAGTTTCGATAACTCGTATATTGTAAAGTTAATTTATGCAATAGTTAAATATCATAATCTGATTCGCTCCATGAATAGGAATGTCTAATGAGAGTGCATTTGTAACATTATTTTTGTGTGCTAGAGCGCGCTGCGGTCGTTTGGATATTCCGATAAATGTATCACAGCTGGTACCTGCATAATGATTTTATTATAATAAACTTCCATATAATTAATTTAAAAAGTCATACAAAAATTAATAAACGGGGAGAATATTTTATATGGAACTTTATTGAAAAAAGTCGATTGTTTTTTAAATATAAATACACTATGAAACATTATTTATTAAATTTAAACTACATTATATAAGTTGATTATTTTAAAATTATTTCATATATTTAAAAGAGTAATCTATGTTTACTTAAATTGAGTTGATGCGCCCAGAGTCTAAATTATTTGTTATTGCAGACACAAACGTTATAATATATTACGTATGTAAAGTAAATGTGTCGTTTTGTTGTTTGCACTCCTACAAGTGTTAAAGCTATTTAATTAATTGTAAGTTTTCTTATTTAAACATCTGGATCACTTTCACATTTTGTAATAATCATTAAAATGGAATGAATGTGTTGAAAATAATATTCATTTAATCATATTTGAATTCACTCGTTCCTATAAAAAAATTAAAACTTTTATATCATAATTCAACATTATTTATCAAATTCATGAACGACTACATTTTAGTTGTTACTTTTAATTTAGCAAATTAAAGGAAGAAATGTTCTTCAGCATTCTATTTGAGTAATTATATGTATTACTTGTTTATTGCTAATATATATTGATGGTAACTATTAATCCGTGGTGCCTTTGCGTAAACATTCAAAAAGCTTTATTCTATGTTACAGTCCACTGTTTTTCATATTGAAAGCACATGTTTACCAACTATTCCTATGATACTATACTTGATGCTTTTCAAAATAAAAAGAAAGGAATCAAAAGTTCGCTATTTATTTATTTATTTAATTGTAGTTCAACCCATGGATGGATATTTTATTTACGTCGCTTCTAACGAAATTACGTCCTGTTGATAATATATCACGTTATTTATGATATCTATGGAACTAAATTATATGCTATATTAAAATAGATATGAACTCGAAAGAGAATATTTCCTCGCGGGCTATGTGTAAATAAGAAATGTAAAGTGAGTATTTGGATAATGTATTAGTTGGTATAGGCACAGCGCCCGGTTTCGCTCTCGCTAGCTGCTGACGACATCGCTATGCAGTCAAAGTTCTTATAACGCGAAACAGGGCGCAGTGCAACATGTAACGAGTTTTTACATTTTGCTACCATATGTATATAAAGATATGTAAATTGAATTCAATTATCATAAATTATACATAGTGTGTATTAAATAGTTAAGAAAGCGTATCAGGAGTTTTATTTCTGTTGATTATTTATCCTTATTCTGAAGTAGTTTTGCATTCTCTAGATGGATTTATGTACAATTTAAATTGCAAAATGGGTTTGAAGTTTAGTTACAGAAAATATCAGTATCAGTCAAGACGGATGCCTCTATTACTCTAAAACAGCCATACTTAACCTGCGGCTCATCTGGCCTTTGTAATTGGCCCACTCAATGTTATTTATTTACAGTTAATAGACAAGCAGCACAATTGCTGATACGTCTATATCATACTGTGTTGAAAATTTTTGTGGGGTTTTGGTCATTGCAAATGTTCACTTATTAAAGTGAGTTTATTAGTCTGGAGCCAGTTGTGGAGTTGGTTTTTAAAAGTATGTACAAAATTAGCAGATACTATTTCGTCAGGCAATCAGTTCCAGTTTAGTACCACTTTATTATTGAGGAAATTCTGGGCAATTGTTGTGTGTGAAAGTGTTTGGCTTATTTTAGTTTCATATCCTCTTGTAGATCTTGTGTCTTTTCTTTTAATTACTTAAATATTTTAAATTTCGCGCCCATCAGAAATACTTTAAGCATGCTGAGTAAATTAAACAAACCTTGGGTAACTCAACCTCGATGCAATCCATTGAAAATAGTATGGGTGGAAGAAGCTAGATATCGTATTTTCCGCTAAGAGCTCGTCACAATGTCGGTATAGTGCACCACTATTGTTAAAAAATCTAACTAAACAGATATATTCAAAATTTGGTGCCCATTGTGTTCTGGTTTATGATAACCTTATGTTAGTAGTTAGGTAGTTTGTGTATGTATCCCTAGATCATGAATGAAAGATGTTAATAGCCCCTTAAAAAAAGGGTGAGTATGATTGCTCTAAAAGATTTTTGTGATAAATAGAGATATAAGAGAACGTAAAAAGACTTATCAATTTCCATTTCTAGAGTATGTTTGAAAATGTGGATATAAGCTCTAGCGATATATCAGAGTTCATAAATGTTGAGAGCAGAACAAATTGAAACTGTAAATGATTATCTAAACATATTTATTAACAACTCCAATAATTACATAAATCTTCATTTACATTTTTTTGAGATGAAACATTATCTCACTCTCGCATATATATACACATATATATATACATACATATGTATAGATTTTCTTATATATATAAAAAAATCTATTTTTCCTTCATATTTACTGTTTCGTAACTTGTCAATTTTACAGTTTAATCACCAAGATAAAAAGAAAATATAAATGCTTAGTATTTACCTGGTATTGCAATTGATTAAGATAAAAGATTTTAAACTAAAATAAAAAAAAAATAGGAATATAGATATAGTCCAGACCAAACTTTTTGATCATTCTGAATATAACTGCGCAGAACATAAAATTATGTATTATGTTAGAACATTCAGACTACATATAGATAAATAAATATCAATCTTAAGTTTTTATAATAATTAATTTTGTTTTGTATTCAACTTTTGACAAAATTAGAGTGACCAAAAAGATTGATGAGAACTGTAGGTAAATATGAGAGTAATATGCACTCAATCTCAATAATTCTGAGCTAAAAGTATATATTTATAACATATAGTTAAATTTCCTAATCATTTTGAACAGAAATTATATCCTAGTGGATTGATTACAGTCTGCATTTTAAAAATTGGTATTTATTGACTGAGAAAATGAGAATCTGACAAATAAAATAAAATAATAAGTGAAAATAAGGTTATCCAAAAAATACATGTTCTATATGAATAAATAACTAAAGTTTTGAACTCCCTCCCTTCTGTCGTCTGTACCTCTACCATATACATCATAAACAATAGAATTCAGAAAGTTCAATTTCAAGGAGGGACTTCTAAAAACACCAATGTGCTTACAAATAGGCTTAGTGCTCACTGTGCTGGGGGTGGGTTTCTACCACCACCAGGTGCAGTGCGACGTGTTTGCTGTCGGAGCTGCTCCACCAATTCAGGGTTGGCAGCCTGCATCTGCTGTGCCAGAGCTTGTCCCGCTTCCAACAGGGCGTCAATGCCCGGTGCAGCGTTCCTGGAATCAGGAACACCAGTCGTCGTACTCTGGTTGCTCACTATGCTGTGAATCAAGTTCTGCATGTTAGGATCGGACAGCATTCCAGAAGCCATACTGAGCAGTGTCGGGTTCTGTAGCAAGCCGCCGAGGTCGAACGGCTGGTTTACGCCAGCGCGGAGGAGATGTTCGTCGGCGAGGCGCAGGTTCTGTCTGTAGGACTCGTTGTCGGGCTCGAGCTGCACAGCGCGCGCGTAGGCCGCCCGCGCCTCGCGGTGCCGGTCCAGCGCCGCCAGCGCGAGCCCGAGCCGCCCGTGCGCCTTCCCGTAGTCCGGCTGCAGCGCGAGCGCCGCCGTGCAGTCCGCCACCGCCGCCTCGTGCTCGTCCAGCTTGAAGTGTGCGGCGGCGCGGTTGCAGAAGTACACGGCGTTGCGCGGGTCCAAGTCGAGCGCGCTCGTGTAGCGCTCCAGCGCTTCGCGGAAACGTCCAGCCTTCATCAACTCGTTGCCTTCAGTCTTCAGGGCTTCGGCGCGCTCCGTGTCGACGGCCTCGGCGCCGCGCGACGACCGCAACATTTGTTCCAAGTCCACGGCGAGAGCGGCGTCTTCGGGCGCGAGCTCGAAAGCGGTCTCGATGCATTGCACGCCGACCTCGACGCTCTCGCGAGAGTCTAGACTCAGATAGTCGGTCTCGAGCTGCCGCTTTAGAAATGCAACGACGCTCGCAGCAATAATCTTCACATCATTCGGCATATTGAATTAATCTCTCGAATGATAATCGGATGTTGTCGAATTCTTGTTATTTTTGGATTTTCCGTCGAGGAATGACTCGCAAATCTGACAGATTTCGTTTACAAATGACAGAATGACGGTCAATCTGACGTAGAGACTAACATAGTGATGCAACAAAAGATCGATATAAATCATTACATTTCTCGAGAGCTTCATAAACTACAATTAAATATTTATTATTACAAATCTTTAATATTCTGAGAAAATATGTTCTTTATCCTTGCAGATAAAAACAGAATTATGTAATTTTAACCGACAAAAAAACGGCGGAGGTTCTCAATTCGTCGCGAATATTTTTTTATATTTATTTACGCATAACTTTTTATAGTATAATCCAATTTTAAAAATTCTTATTGGAAAGAGTATACTCCGAAGTTGGTCCCATTTAAAGTTGGGAAAAAAATTTCAACCCCAAGGGTATGAGAATCGAGAATGATTGATTATTCACGCACTGATTATATCTATGACCGCGCATAACTTTAGACAGAAACGTCCGAATTAAATTATTATCCGTTGATTTGAAAGAGAATACCCAGAAGTTGGTCCCATATACATGTAAACATGATAAAAGCAACCTCGAGGGTAGGAAAACAGGGCATGATTTATAATTCAGCTTCTGAGTTGTGTTGTGTTGTTGTGTTAGTGAGTTACAAATAAATTAAGCATGTAGTCTATACTAATATTATAAAGAGGTAAAGTTTGTGACGTTGTAATCTTGTGACGTTGTAGGAGATAATCTCAGGAACTACTGATCCGATTTGAATAATTCTTTCAATGTTATATACCTCATTTACCGAGGATGGTTATAGGCTGTATATCATTACGCTAGGATGAATAGGAGCTGAGCACCAATGACAAATAATTAAAAATCGGGTTTTATTTTCCTCTTGAGAGCTTACGCTGCATTATAACGTTAACCCAAAGTATCTCTTCCACGCGAACGAAGTCGCGGGCAGAGGCTATAATTAGTAAGATCATAGCCACAAAAATTGTTTCATTCAAAAATCAATCAATCAATCAAATTCAGAAATCATTGATTGTTTGGCGTCGACTTAAAATTACTTAGGTATATTTACATTAGTTTAAGAATTTAGTTATTACGATGAATAAAGTAAAAGGTTTATTATTTTTTGCTTTTCAGTTTTTTCGGTGGATTAATTTTTTGTTAAAAAGTTCTTATGTACCATGTAATCGATGTATAAATTCATTACTTATTAATAAGTATACATATTTCGGTTGTCATTGGAGTGTATCAATAGATTTATATTTAACCTCTTGGTACTCTGTGCTCGTACCATAGATAATCTACAGACAAGTAAGAAAACAATACCTAAGTGCATCGTAAAACAGAGTACTTGTAAATAACTTTTTTTTTAATTTTATTTGTAGCAACTAACCTTCTAGTAGATTATTATTACAATAATCAAGTTGGTGAACCTCTTGGGAGAATTTTTTGTGGCAAGTCACAATTCATGCACCGTCGTGTTATTTCCCATCCACTACACTTGTGCACAATAACCAAATTATATTACGTAAAACACCACCAATATTACAAAATAAAGAGCCAGATAACACAAGATTATGTATGAAATCCACTACACGACATTCCAAAATCCCGTCAAAAATTCTAATTGTAGATAATTAGCCCTTCTCAGTGATAACACTGTAGCGCCTAAATGTAATCCTACTCACCAAAACCCCACAGTACTCTTAATTTTATATAAAGTACACTGTGATCTTAGTCTTCGGTGTGATAGATTTTGTTGTAACGCGTATAATATATCATACTTCTAATAAGAACAGCGCTTGATTTTATTGCATACAATACAGGTATTAATGTTTTGAGTCATATAGTGGGAAATACAATGCAACTATAAAGACAACACAGTTAAAAATATGTTGTATGCAGATTATTGAAAAAAGTTTTTCACAAAAATTAAAAAAAACATTTAAGTATCAAACACAATAATTACTACTGCAATGTAATTTTCTTGTCTAGTTTTTTTTTTGTTAGTAGTTATTGCAAAGTTCCATTGCACAAAGCGTAATTTTTATTATAATTTCGGAAGCAAAAATACGTCTACTTCTTTGTTAAGGATGAAGGAGTCCCGCACCCATGTATTATATTTTCGTGTAGTATTATATAATACATATATTGTGCTTTAAAAGTAATTTTATTGTTATTAAGGAAATGATAATTATTATTGTTGAGAGGCCTATGGATTCAATAAATTCAATGTGTAAAATTGAAATGTACGGTCAAACGTGTGTCAATGTAAAGGAGCGTGCCACGTATTAGTACTAAGGATACTATATAAGTAAATGCCGTGGCAGATTTATGTAGACCTGTCTCGTAAGAAACGATTTTTATCACATTATTCTGCAGTTGTGAAGGAAAGAAATATCTTGTTTTATATATAGTCTAAGAGCCCGTGAACTCCAGACCTAAAGGGAAGATGTCGGTGATATTTACGTATTCTTTTGTACAAACTCTTGTAATGCAAAGCTTTGGCCAAATAAACAGTAACAGTATTGATCAAATAAAGAGTGACAGTATTGGTCAAATAAAGAGCCAAACTCGAACTGACTACGCTATTGGCTTTAATTTTTTGGCCTTCACAGCTTCACCGGACTACTAAGGCGAGCGCTTAAGGCACTCAGCCGATTTTATTTTGGTAACTAGCTCAAGGGTGCTCGGCACACCTCGGCTTGGCCGTTACCTAGAAAAACCCGATCTGTCCTAGCTAAACTATACATGTATTCATTTTTGGATCATACAATTAAAATTGCATGATACAAAAACACAACATGTAATTCGGAAAGAGACAAACTAAACCTACTCGATTCAGTTCGATAAGGTAAAAGTAAACCCTTCCACCAGATGTGTAAGGTGCATGTCTGATTAACTGTGTATGTGTAAAATCGATGTGGTGTGTACTGTATCGAGAAAGCAATATCTCTGCGTCTACCCGGGTAAAACCAAATAAAGAGTGACAGTATCTATGAAGTGTTTATTGGCATCCCTGACTACATCGACTATGTGTTGTTACATTCCAAGACTCGTTAACTATTAAAGGCTAAGTTTTAGGAATTCGGTATCTTAACTATGCCTTCCAAATACATGCTTGATAATCTAATGTATATCTGCAAAAACTTAGAAAAGCTAAATTTACTAAAAGATCTAGATAGATCTAGAGATATATATTAGAAATAATGACAAATTGGTGTGTTTCAGGCTCACTAATACCAGTATTTTTTTTAAGAAGATAGCAGCCGAAAAGGGTTACTCGTTCCATCACACACATCGCAATCCCTGCGGCAGTATCTCAGTAACATACTGCAATTACTAGGTCATAAACATAATTCTTATGGTCGTCTAGACATGCACACACCTTAGGTACACATATTGTGGAAGGGGTTTACTGACTTTCCTTATTTTTTCGTTTTATACAATTTTAGCCAAATTGTAAGCTACGAAGTACATATTATACACGTTGGTGAGACACACATGTACAAATGTGCAAGTGCATGCTTATGTATTCTCGTGCCACCCCTGTAGCGCGCATCGTATATGTTATTGGATCATATTATTAAATTATGATAGAAATAGGCCATCAAACTTGTCTTGACTTCTTTCACCTCCATTAATGCGGGTTTATCATAAGGAGGGATGTGGACTGTATTTTTTGTTATTTGTGAGGGTAAGGGTATTAACGGATATATGCTCAATCGCAGGATACAAGGGTATATAATCGATTGAGCTTGGTAATAGGAACATAAACTAAACACTTTGGAACTTATGCTAATATAGCTGTCACTAACACATATAACAGTCACTCCGGTGCGTGCGTTAAATGGCTTAGACGCGTGCGTTGAATAGCGGTGCGAGCGATATAATGACATAAGGCGCGGGCGTTCAACGATGGTACGGGTGATACAATGCGGGGCGGACGATCCAATGTCCTATAGCGGTATGCCCAGGAGAGGATAGGCGCGTGGGGGGGGGGACAGGAGGCACCCTCTCGTACCAAACAACAAAACTAACTTTTTATAAAATAACTACCAAATTAGGTACACGAAATGTAGTAATAATTTATTTGAAATGTGCATTTAATATATTAAGTTGTATAAGAGAGAAGCGAAGCGGCGTGATGTTCCGGCGTGCGTGCGGTCGCGGGTCAGATGTCGGCGCGGTCTCGCTGCGGGTGTCGCGGCGGCGTGTTGTCCAGCAAGCACGGCCAGTCCCGCAGCCGCGACTCCCGCGCGTACTGGTCCCGCGAGAGCGCCCGTCCCCCCGCGCCCGCCCCCGCCCCCACCCCCGCGCTCGCCTCCCCGCACGCCACGCCGCCGCACACGGCGCCGCCGGTCCACGCGCACGCGTTCTCGTGTGCGGGCGCGCTGTGGAACTTGAACACGCGCACGTGCACGCGCGACCTGCGACACAACGTGCATCGACACTCGCACTTGATCGGTATCACTATGTACATAGTGATGTCCCTATTTTTACAATTATAAAATTATGATAAATATAATCAAATTCGTTGCTGACTCTACTTAACATCTGGAATAATTCTGGCATTCATGTTTTATTATTAATAAATGCTTTCATCTCAGGGACAAAGTTAATCAAGAATTATAAAATATGTAACTATATAAAAATCTAGTGTCCCGATGTTTGTCCATGGTGAACTCCGAAACTACTTAAAGAATGTTTATGAAAGTTGACATTTATATACATTTTAACTCAATTTGAAAGACAGTAGAATCTATATTTCGATGAATTGCGTCAACATTTTTTAATGACAAAGTAAATTACCCTCGATGTTAATTACTTTAATTAATTGTAAGTTTCATCAGTATCAAACAGGTGGCGTGTTAAATTCATTTATAGACAGAAACCTATAGGAGCGACTAATATAGATATAATTCATATAAATATCTCAGAGATGGCGCTACGTTTTGATGTTGAATTTTTTTCTCAATAAACAAGCAACAGCATGGGTGGTTAGTAGAAGTATAAGCAGCGTTTACTTGTAGGGCTCCTGCGTGACGAGGTGCCGCAGTTCGTGCGCGAGACGCGCGCGCAGTCCCGGCAGCGCGGCCGTCCCCCCCGTTACCAGGATGTTCTCGGCGAGCGCGCGCCGCGCGTCCACCGGGCACTGCGCACACTCTCACGTTAGCCACTTGCACTTCTAATCACATATTTTACTGACCTATCATATCTATCGAACCGCTGTACTCTTTCAGTGTGATTTCATTTCTCTTGTCTTCAGATATTCGAAAGGGAAATTCGTTTATTGTACATTTCATGGAATAGGTTTATACTTGTGGATATGTTCTAATACTGTGAAACTTACTAGTTGTGTTGAGAACAAATGAACCTCATATTTAACACCTATGTTTTCTATTTAATTATAGAAATTTCTTTTGTATGTCACATACTTTCAACAATTTGCTCTTTATAAATTATTTCAATGCGTATAATCATTACTATTACAAAGTTTTGCATATGGAGTTGTATTCGTAAAATTTAAATATATGGCCCAGTGATGCCGTAATAAAGGGGCGGACCACCTACGAGTTGTAAATACAAAAAAATGTGTAAGGGTCAGGGCGGAATGTGTATCGCCATCGGACCGCCCACGCCGCCTACGCGAGTTCACGAGTTGCAAACTCTATTGTAACTAGCGCCATCTACGACCTCCTTAGTAGAGATTTCCGGGTGACGTCACGACGCACTCAGTACTGTACCGCGGCTCGATTCAAGATTTTGGAGTACCACCATGAGGCCTAGCTCTGGTGGGATGAAAACCAAAGACTCTTCTCAGGATCACCCGACAGCTTAGCCTACGCACACTGACTCTGAACCTGCCTACCCGAAGACCCCCGATACGCCTATTGGACCTCCCCACGTCGAGCATCGCTCGCCGCGAGCATCCTCGGAAGGCAAGTTACACTCACGCTCGCCCCCGCAAGGAGCCAGATGATCGCTGAAGTTACGAGCGCAATGGAAGCGAGCGCAATGGAAGCGAGCGCAATGAAAGCGATCGCCGACAGCACTCTTTTGGCGGAATACGAGCGCGACTTTTTGCCCTATATCTGGAAACAGATACGTTCTCAGACCGACTGATGAGGTGGATGGCTCTCTATTTGAGAATCCAGGAAGCCCAAATCCAAAAAGCCGCCCCCGCATTGTGAGTCCAGAGGGCTCTAGAGTTCACCAAAAATGGCATTCTGGACCCCCTTGACATCCCCAGACCCGCCCTCGTTAGGAGCCTGCTAGGAAGGGTCACCCGGCGCGGCAAAGATGAAAAAGATGACGACCCGCAGGAGGAGTGGAATGTGCTCCCCCGCACGAAATCTCTGGCTACACAAAATAAAGAAAACCTGAGGAAAACCGACAATGAGAGACCCGTAGCAAAGATTACGATCACTGAGCCTGCACCGCTGCCACAGAGATCGTCAACGCGAGCCACGACAAAAACAACCCCTACAACACCTTTTTTTTTTTAACGTGGAGAGAAAATCATCATGGACTACCAAGCTCCCGGAGGGAAGCCCGACTTGAGCCGCCCACCACCTACGTGCTGGTCACGCAGGAGTGGGGCCTTTCGGCGACTTTAACCGGCTAAAACTACACGACAACCTACGCCGCACTATGGGAGTGTCCGGGACACTCCGTTCCACTCACTCCACTCACACAGCAAGCTCGGCAACACCCCCGGCGGCAGGCGTTTCCCACGCCACACCCGGCTGAGGCAGCATGGCTGCGAGACTGCCTTCCAGCCCACCAAACCCGTGCAATGGGAGTCCAGCCCCCCCGACCCTTTCCCCCTGGGTTCGGCCGGCAGCGGAAAGCCTAAGGCGCTCCGCCGCCACCCCACGATTGATTTTTTACTGAGTTTACTCCTCCGCCTAAGCCATCCTGTGGTCCCCTCCAGCCTACCAACCTGAGCTAACCTTAATCCTAACACTACCTAACATAGTCCTAACTCTATTCCTATCTCTTCTGATACTATTCCTACCTAACCAAATAATCCTAATCTATACTAGTCCTATCCTATCGTAGCTTTTTTACTCTTTACCCTATCCTACCTACTCCTATCTACCCTACTTGGAGGTTTCCTAAGGAGGCATCTCGTGGAATATACCTCCATTTCTCCTTCTGCGTCTGGTTCCTCGACGACGGATTGCTGGAACCGCGACGCCTCTCTCTTTTTCTTCTTTTTGCGCTATAACGCTCTCACAGAAGGTGAGAACAGCAGTCCATTTCGGCTCATGTCCAACCATGGACTGTACTACCGCTGGTAAGGAGAGACTAGCTCCAACGACTTCTATGAGCTCTTGGCGTTCCGTAGACCACGCTGGGCAATCTTCCATAGTATGCTGGGCAGTGTCCGTTTCGCATACTTCGCAATGGTGACACTTAGGGTCGGTTCTTTCCCGGCTATGCGATGCAAGTATCAACCAAACATCCATGGCCCGTCAACATTTGTACCAAGCGGAAAGTAAGAGGACCATATTTTCGCTCGATCCATTTCATTAGAACCGGACGAACTGCTTCAATAATTTTAATACCAGCTGTGGGAGCGTTAAGGTTATCCAGCCAAATCCACAATACACATTGCTGTAGTTAACTCCTTTGCAGTTCTTTTTCTCTTAGCGTAGGAGTTGATCCTCTGGCAATTCTCTCCGAGTACCTCGAGAACATCGCAGAGTGAGAGTGGGCCACAAGCACCCACGGTGGGGAACCTGCTAGCACTCATGCTGCCTCATATGATACCGTACAGTATGCACGTATGGCCCTAAGAGTCATGACTCGATGCAACTGGCGTAATATAGCAACATTTTTTTATGTCAGAGCTCCACGGCACACTGGGGCACCATAGAGGGCCATGGAGCGTACCACTTCCATGTATAAGGACCGGCAACCGGCGCCAGGCCCACCTAGATTCAGCAAAAGACTCGCTAGAGCGGAGGCGTTTCGCATAACCTTGGGGGCCATGAGTCTGAAATGCTCGGAAAATGTCTCCCTATCCCTCTTTAATGCACTCCCAGGGGAGGCTGTTGAAATCGTTGGCAATGTCTAACGACGCTGCCAACATCAACCCCCCCCCCCCCCCCCGGAGTCGCTTCCTCTGAAAGAGCTTTAACTCGCAGGATGGCATCGATTGTTGAACGACCGGAACGAAATCCATATTGCACGTCTGATATATTAGGGCCCACCTCTGTTAAGTGCCGAGACAAGCGCTGCGCAATAATGCGCTCGAGGAGTTTGCCAATCTCATCCAATAAGACTATAGGGCGATATCCTGAAGAAAATTCCGCGGGGCGTCTCTGCTTCCGCAGTAGGACAAGTCGGCCCATCTTCCACGAAGTAGGAAAATGTTTCAAATGCAAGCAAGCATTGTATAGTCGTCTTAGCCTTTCTCCTAATACTGATATTATCAAAACCAAAATGCGGCCAGGGATCCCGTCTGGGCCTGGCGCAACATTCTTTGCTCTGAGGCGTTTCACAGCAGTATCCATTTCCTCTTTGGTTATAGGAGGTATAACTTCATCCACACTCAGATCGTGCAATGTGGATGTGGCAGCGGAAGTAGGGAAAAACTCCGTCCTTTGCAGAAACAGAGTGGACATACTGTTGTCCAACAGCCGTGGATCCAGGCTTTGCGTCACCGGAGGACTTCCAGAGTGCAAAGATCCTAGCACCACTCTATAAGGACGTCCCCACGGGTCAGCGTCCAGGGTTTCTATAAGCTCTGTCCTGGAGCGAGATTTTGCCTGTTTGATAGCAACCTGAAGGGCTTTTTTCGCCTGTCTATGGTTCTCATATAGCAGTGCTTCAGTTGCCCCGTTACGACCCAAACACAGCCTACGATATCTTGCAAGTTGACGCCACGCAGCCATGCACGAGGATCGCATCTAGGCAATTTCATGAGATCACCAGTAGACTTGTCGGCGGGAAGGGTGAAGCCGGACCCGAGGCATAGCGTGGTCACAGATATGCTGCAAGGTGTCTCGGAACCAGTCTGCCTCCCTAGCAATGTCTACGGGTTCGGTTAGCGGAGCTGACCATGACTCAACAATCGCGGCTTCCATGAGCAGCTCCTCATCAACCCCTACAGCACCTAGAACAACCTCTACGAATACGACTACCAAAATTATTACACGGAACCCGTCAACAAGCCGACCGACGACAGCAAGCAAAAACATCGGCACTACTGAGCTACCCGTACAGAGGGCCCCGCTACGGTATAGCCGACCGATATCGTACGCGGTAGCGACATCTGCGCAGAGTCGCACCCAGCCAACCAATCAACAGCCAGCTATACCGAGATGAGAGCCGCGCCCGGTATAGCTTCTAGTACCAAGACATCCCACCAGAGTGCTACTAATGTTATTGAGGTTGCGGAACCCCAAAAACGTGCGCAATACCCGCCGTTAGTAGTCGAGAAATTACCGAAGTGGACAAGACAGTTCGAAAACATATTGTGTTTTGAAAAGAGCACCGAATGCGCGCCACTTTGACGCGGGGGAGTGCTTTTTACCCGAAGATGATCAGGAATACCGCGTCATACAGCAATATCTGTGTGAGCTGGAGAAAACAGATAACATAGCCTGGTTCTCTTACTTATTACCGACAGAGATGAACCTTAGGGTAGCAGTCAGAGGACTTTCCACCGAGACAAGCCCTTAGGAAATCATTGAAGGCCTCAAGAAAAAAGGCTATGAGTCCGACGTAGTGAGAAACATCGGGGCGCGTGGCGTCCACCCGGGGAACGTCTTCTACGTCGCGCTCAAGCGAACCCCAGACTTGATTCCTGCCATATACAACCTGGACGAACTGTTGAGCATGAGGGGCATCAAGATTGAGACCTGGCGCGGGAAGACTGGTCCTGCCCAGTGCCACAAGTGCCAACAGTTCAGGCACAACTCCCATAACTGCTATCGAAAGCAAGCTTCTGTACGATGCGCCGGACCCCACTTCGCGACGGACAGCGACCGCGCCAGAGACCAACCGGCTACCTGCGTGAACTGTGGGGGACCGCATCCGGCCAATCACTCCCAATGCCCCATCCGGAAGAGGGAAGCACGCAACCGGAAGGCGAGCACTGTGGCTAGGACCGGCCTAAAAGGACAGACCCTGCCTGAACGCAATGACGTGACAGAGGCGGCACTGACGTCACTTATGGTGCTGCAAATCTACTGACGCAACGCGGAAAAGACGGCGCTACAACTAAGCACCAGGAAAAGAAAACTAAAGCCGATAAGAAGACCCAAGCAGCAGTCCAGCTAACGCAACAGCTAGATGTGCTGACTCAGACAATAGGAACAATCAAGGGCCTTCTCACCGTGCAGGACGGCGCAGGAGGCTAAATTACTGCTCTCAGAGGTCTCGTTGACATACTATCCATCAATGGATAATACACCTCTGAGAGTAACACATTGAAACGTCCAATCCCTCACAGGGAAGAAAAAAATGTTGATGCACTTACTAAAGGAGCACCGAATCGACGTAATGTTGATTTCGGAAACATTCCTCAAGGACACGGAAGCATTGAAGATCCCCTGCTATACAACATATAGGAAAGATGAGCAGACAACCTCCGATGCTGTCTATAGGGGGCTGGCAATACTCGTCAGGAACAGAGTTGTTCACCAGCACATCCCGCACAAGCATTACCAGTCACTTTATGCACTGGGAGTGTTGGTGAACTACTTCGGACGCAACATGAGACTTTTTGCCGCCTACAGACCTCCTGAAGACAGATTCGGCACAATTGAAGCCAACCTTGAAGACCTGCTTACGTCACCTGAGCCGACGGTCATTGCCGGTGACTTCAACTTGAAGTCAGTTCTTGAAGTGAGATCTCCGCTACGCATCTGGCGAGGTAGTTCACGCCTAACCTTGTATCGAATTAACAGGATTATACCGAAGTAATGCAGCACCAGACAACCCAAGGAGCGGCTGCATCAGAGTCCGAGAGCAATCGCCTTTTTACACCGCGCGCAGTACAATGCGCGATAAAGAGACTAAAACTCAAGAAAGCCCCAGGAGCTAATGGGATAGCACACTCGATGTTGCGTCGCGCGCCGTACAAAACCGTCGCGGCACAAGTCACTTCCCCGGAGAGTGGAGGCTGGGACTGGTGATCATGATTCCAAAACAAGGGAAAGATCTCTACAAACCCGACGGTTATAAAACTATTACATTGCTCAGCACGCTGTCTAAAGTCTCCGAAAGACTCGTGTTGGGCATGTTGAAACCTCATAAAATTAAGAGAAGAACAATTTGGGTTCTGGGAGGAACATTCGACGACTCTGCAGCTTACGAGGACGCTGAATGAAAATTGCGTAAAAAAGTGACAGAGGAGTTACTTTTAGGCAGAGGGAGAGGAAGAAAACTTCTTTAGAAAATTATCGTGAAAGAAAACCACATTAAAAGTTACAGTTGGTGCGAAGATAACCTTGCTAAAAAAATGAATGACGAGAGGCAGTTGGAGAAGGCAACTCCTTGAGTTTCAAATTGGACTAAGGGGGGAAGTGCAGGGGACGTGACCTTTCATTGCACTTGGCATGGTAGACAGATAGGCAGTTTGAATATAATATACTTTATAAACCACACATAAACATTTTAATTGATATATTTAAATATATCAGAGACCATAATTGTTATTACATAGAAATGATGATACTATGATACTATATAGATCATTATAATTATTCAGGTATATACACTAGATATACCCATTGATTTTGTGGTTGTTAATTTGATATATATTGTAATGATGAGAGATTTGTAATTAAAACTGGTATGGAATAATGTTTATTTGTAATGTGTAGTGTAAATATGGTTTGAGGGCGCACCTGCATGATGCAGTGCAGCACGAGGTCCGGCAGCGCCGCCAGCTCGTTGTCGCGCTCGAACAGCACCTCCGCCGCCGCGGCCCGAGTGCGCCCCGACACGCACACCGCGCCACACGGCACGCCCGCACCGCCCCCCTCGCCCCCCACCGCGTACCGCACCGCGCGCGCCTCCGCCCCCGCGGCCCCGCCCCCGCCCCCGCCCACGAAGCACGTCTTCACTGCGACGCGGACACTACGTTACAACACTACTGTCTATGGACGGCGGCACTCACTATCAGTCAATAAGTTCTATTGAGAAGCCTGGATATATAATCTATACATATAATAAAAATGAAGTGTCTGTATGTAACAACAAAATAAAAAATTTTCACTGATTTGGTAAGAAAGTATACATGCTTCTGATAACAAAAATGCAATTTATAAAATTTTTCCGGTCTGTCTGTCTGTCTGTCTGTTTGTTCCGGGTAATCTCCGTAACGGCTCGACCGATTTCGACGGAAATTTTACTGTCAGATACCTGAAATTACAGCGGGTGACATAGGCTACTCTAAATTAGACTAAGTTTTAACCGCGGTTTTATCTGCAATGCTATCTCCAAAACGGATGGACCGATTTTCACAAAACTTTAACCAACAGATATCATAGAAAGTAATTTAATGTATTTTAATTTAGACTAGCTGTTAACAGTGGCTTTGCCCGCAGTACTATCTATAAAACGGTTTGATCGATCTTCAAGAAAGTTTATTGGTAGGTGGCTGATTTTATAAAAAGTAATTCAAGTAAATTTAATTTATACTAAATGTTAACCGTGGGTTCACCCGCAGTATTATCGCCAAAACGATTAGACCCATCTTCACAAAACTTTCATTGGCCGATAGCTGACTTTATAAAAATTAATTCAAGCAATTTTAGTTTATACTAGCTATCAACCGTGACTTCACCCGCATTACCATCCACAAAGCGGTTAGACTGACTTTCACGAGACTCACTGGTAGACAGCGAACCTTATAAAAAGTAATTTAAGTTATTATATTTTAGACTAGCTGTTAACCGCCACTTTGTCTGTATGAAATTTAGCAAGATTTCAACTCATTCTTTATTTTTAATTAGAGACATAATTATCAACTTATTGATTACAATTGGTTATTGTAATTATTAGTAACTTTGAAGATAGACCAGGTCTTCCTAATAAGATCTTAATAATAAATGTATTACGTAAAGAGCTCCATTATACAATTTCTTGCGGAACAGAAAAGCGTTTATTTTTTTATAGTCACAAAATCCTTTTTACAATAGAAATGTATATTAAATGTAGTGTAGATGTAAATCTTTATAATATTAATATTTTAAGTAATTGTATCATTCATGCTATAACACAGTGTAAGGAAGCACTGAGGTTGTTATATGATGGGGTGAGGTTCCAAATACATTTGGTACACTGTTAGTATATATATAACTAATGTACACATTACATATTACTGTAAGCGGCGTGCATTTCGTACTTATAATTGTTTTTAAAGAGCATTTCTATAATTGTACATAGTCTCACAAGTTTATGATTCTTTAATAGAATAAAAAAACGCGTATGGATCTGCAGGTACAGCTAATTACTAATAAGATAAGACCTTTCTGGAGAAGTTAGATACAAGCATCACAAAAATATTGAAGTTATGATTTGAACTGAGACTCACAAATACTATTTAGATACTGTAAAAACTTTGCAATGAAGTCAAAGAAACCATAAGAAGAATACAAATAAATAAATGAATCCCATGGTACATTTTAAGGTTTCTACTAAAAGCAAAGATGCATCCAATCACTATACACAAGTTCAGTTTCACTAATCATTTGCAATGGTAACTCAGTCACATGAAGTTAAAATTGAATTAAATAAAAAATACACATAAACACATAATAAATAATTTAAAAAAAGCCTTAACCTTAGATGCACAATATATTACTCGGTTCCATTGGGATGTGATTAATTACTGTTACTATAAAATATAAATGGCAGTTACCTTTTATATCCTCAATAATATGATCAGGCAAATTTAACTGAGTTCCGTTGTCCTCATCCAACAGCCTCCTGAGCTCGCTGTGTATGGCGTATGCTCCCAGCGGCTGGGACTGGATTGCTTGGAGTACCACACATGCGTGAACCACTGCAATAACAACCTTCACTTCATTTTTCAACTCTTTATATTACTCAACTAATTTCAATATTATATTCCTGAAATAAGTTCATATGGATTAAAGCTGAAATGTAACTTGACAAAACCTCATTATGTGTATTAGAGGTCATCTGGCATTTC
>JACEII010000050.1:10555-85344 GCA_014332785.1 Antheraea mylitta | reverse complement strand
TGATCCCGGGGGCCATATAACATACATAAATGATATTTATTTTTTTATTTACTTAAAGATGCCTCAACAAAATTTAATATCTCCATCTTCTAAGAAAATAATAACTTGGGATCTTAACGCCTAATTTAATCTACTCCTAATCCTACAGCAGACACTCGTGGACGTGAACGAGGACGAAATAATAGAGGCGATAACTTCAGCGGTTTTAATAGGCACCAAGGGGACTTTACATCTAGCAGCAGCTCCGATAATGAAGAAGTTGTAGAAAGAGACTTCGGGATGTGATGAAAATGTGTCTCCATCTGTAGTACACGAAGACTCAGATACGATTTTTTATATTTTGTGATGATCATTTCTCCAGCGACAGACGTGGTGAGAAGTGGATTAAGTGCCAAAGCTGTAACTTATGGGCTCATACTAATTGCGCGGGCCCTGAAGGCGCATATTATATTTGCGATTTTTGTCATTAAATATAATACATTTAATTTGGCCCCCTGGGTGCCATATAACCCTCACATCATCTCAAATCTTCAAATCTCCATTTTTTTTAATTATAATGTTTTAGAATTACCTAATGAATTTTTATTTGTTCCATATTATGTCTAGTATTGGCAAATAAATGAGAAAACCAATGATGTATTCATTACCTATGTTTTCATTTTATTTTTTACATTAGACCTCAAAAACAAAGTGGGGGGCCACATTACCACCTTCTCCTCTAGTATTTTTTTATAGTGAACTCAATTCAAATGATGATTAATAAAAAAAATGAACCAATAACTTCTTTGTAAATAAAAATAAGAAAATTTGTTTGTTGTTTAAAAAAAAAGTGACAAAACTGAGTATACGCCACAGAAGTATACCCCCTGACGAATGAACCCTAATAAAATTCAAACTTAAAAAATCAATGAATTATGGTCGAATGTCGACCACGGGAGCCCACTGGTCATAAATTAATTCATGAAAATCAACAATGCAATAAGTATAACAGAGTTTTTGGCGTGATCTTTTCTGTTACGTAGTGGTTTTTATATTTTATTTATAATCTTGTGTTATATTTTGTAATGTTCGTGGCACTTTACGTAATATAATTATTATGCAGAGTTGAAGTGGATGGAAAATAATACATGTAATAGTATATTGAGATGACAAAAAAACTTTCTGGAAAGTTTTAACAAGGGATCACCATGTTATAAAAATATTGAAATTATCACAATACAATTGTAATATTATTAGCAACTTGACATCATCATCATCATCTTCTTACCCTTATTTCTACTAAGTCCGATTGGCAGAACATGTTTTTTTTTCTATTCTCTTCTGTCAAATGTCATCGCAGTATTCACACCTTTTACACACATATCATTTATTACACACTCCATCCATACCTTTTTCGGTCTTTCTCTACTCGTATATCCGTCTATTATCACACTTAAAACTCTCTAGTTACATGATTGTCAGCTCTCCTCATAACATGCCCTTACCAAGCTAACCAATTAATCCTCAACTTCTCTATCACTGGTGCTATTTTCAAATTTCCTTTGATATACTCATTCTTAATCTTATAAATTCTAGTTACACGACACATTCACCTTAACATTAGGATCACTGCTACATGTAATTTTCTCTCATCCGTCTCTTTTTTAGTCGAGCCCTCAGATGCATACAGCATGACAGATCTTATAATAGTTTTATAAACCTTCCCCTTGAGATTCACAGGCATTTGTGGATCACAAGTTACCCCAGGCACATTTCGCCATTTCATCTACCCTGCATTTATTCTATTCCTTACGTCCTTATCTATGCCGTTGTCGTTTTCGATCAATGAACCAACAAACCGGAAATTGGAACAAGCTGGTAAGGATACACTATTTGAGGCTATAGGAGAAAAATTAGATGTACCACCAAACTCGCAAAACAAATGTTCGTTTTTGTTCTACTAATTTTTAAACCAACATTCTACTCGTTTTCTCACTATTCTTCCCGCCTACTCTAACTCTCGGCAGCATCTTCTCCGACAAGAACAATATCAATAGAAAACAGCATACACCTTGGTATCTTGATATCTCCTCCTGTACAGTCACATTGAAATTATCAGTAACTTCAGCTTCGGATCTAATGTATGTTTTGTCTTAACTGTACATACAACAAATAAGCTGTAGGTACTTCCCAGGCGCTCTTTTCTTTTCCTAGACCCACCACAAAAGCACCATGCAAGTTCTTATGTATTTTTCACACAGTTGCTGAAGAGCGAAAAGGGCGTCTGTTGTCGCACATCCAGGTATAAACCCAAAATGATATAAGTCACTCCAGTGTCATCTTTTATTCGTCTCGGGATTACCCTTTCCAAAACTCTCATACTATGCGACATGAGCTTTATTCTTCAATAATTGTTACAGTCTTGCACACCACCTTTTTTCTTAAAGATAGGCACTATTATGCTATTGCACCATTAATTTGGGATCGTTTCTTCTAGTAACATCTTATTAAATAATAAAGTCAGCCATATCCATCCATCTAATTTTAAAATCTTCCATACTTCTATAGGTATGCCATCTGGCCCTACGGCTTTTCCATTTTTCATACAATTCATAACTTTTCTTACTCCATCCTCGCTACCCGCTATCCTGCACAGCGTCTAAATTTAAGTGCCGGAGGACAACTACTCTCACCTCGCCCCAATTCCCTTTGCCCTCCCCTTTCCCCCTTCCCTCTAAACACAGGCTGGTAACACACTTGCGACTCCCCTGATGTTGCAAGTGTCTATAGACAGCAGTGATCACTTAACATCAGGTGACCCGTCTATTCGTTTCGCTCCTATGAAATAAAAAAAACAATCTTTCCAACGGTTCTTTACATTCTCATCATTCCCCAAAATATTTTCCTTGATTGTTTTTTAACGTGTGTTATATATATCTCTTGTACTATTTTTTTGCGCTTTTGCCAATCCATATAAATATTTTTGTTTTTGTGAGTTCTCCGGTGACTGGTACAAATCATCTTGTTCTTTAGCTCTAGCAATAGCTACCGCTCTTTTTGCATCTATCTTACCTTGCGCATACATTATTCTCTTATTTCCTTTAATAGTGCTATCCCGGTCTTCGATATATTTCCATTCCTTATAAACCGTATTATTATTTATATTAACCGTATTATTATATATATATATATTATTACCTACTTGACAATGCCAGTAATACCTAGATAATTGGTTGCTAAAAATAAAATAGCAAAACCATAATATATTCTTTTAATTAATAGGCAGTAATCTTCATTTAGTAGTCTGGTGAAGCTGTAAAGGCCAATAGCGTAGTCAGTTCGAAGAAAGGCAGTAATCTTTCAAGCCTTTGAATGAAAAGAATTTAGTGGGAACCTATTCGATTTTTTTTAACCCTCAAAAGATAACATTAAATTGCTAACTTCTTAAGCCCCGTTGTATTATGAAACTTGATGAAACAAAAAAACGACATTAAAAAGAGGCAAACATATACACGTATAGGATTGAGAGCGCGAAGTTTACGTATAATCTGTCAATCTTTTATTCTTTATCAAGGCAGGAGAACGTTGCTCTAGGCCCGCTAGTAATGACTAAAACCGAGTAGTCTTACTATTATCGAAGTATCTGACAACACTGTTATCAAAAAAATCAAATTAAATTTATCTTAAAAATAAATGGAAGTGCTTTAAGTCGATTCCAAAGAGTAGGGATAAGTTTTTATTATACTATTATAGTTTTTGCTCGAGGCATAATTTTAGAGACGAGAAGATTTTCGAAACTGCTCAACTTTAAAATCGATAAAAAAAAAGAAGTATGAGGTCTTTGGATTAAAAAATAAACAACAATGATTTAATCTGTTAGAATCTTCATTTATTGAATCCGCAATAACAACTGGTAACCAAGACAACCTTACATTTTTATACTATATATTTATGTACTACCAGGACGCGATTTATAATAACGTTCCAATACTCTCCAAGAACGTTTTTTTTTTTCGAAATGACTACGCTATTGACCCAGCAAGGTCTTAACAGCTTCACCTGACTACTAAGGCGAGTGCCTAAGGCACTCAGCCGATTTTGTTTTGGCAACCAGCTCAAGGGTGCACGGCCCACCTCGGCTTGGCTGTTGCCTGTTGCATTCAAAATCGCGACCTATCTTAGCTAACCTAGCTAACTATTCATATATGTATGAGTTGTTGAAACGTATATGTGTACCAAGCATACACCACTCAACAACTCCACCATATATTTATTATCGGAAAATTGAGAGTTTTTCAGTTCGATAAGGGAAAAAAAAGTAAATCTTTCCACTTTCATGTGTAAGCGTGTAGGCGTGCACGTGTGTGGAGGTGATCGTGTAGTGTTGTAGCGGTGATGTATATTTGTGTGTTACCGTATCGCGCAAGCAATTCACTTAAGGGCTCCCTACCGAGGGATCGAATCTAGGCTTGAGCCGCTGCCGTGGGAGGCCTAATCGGGTCCCTACAAGAACGTAGATTGCTTTTGTGGTACCTTACTGAAATATTTTAGTAATACTTTGAAAATGATTATGTTTATATATATTATAATGAAATTAATTGTTAATAAAAGTTCTAAAACTTCGTTTCGTAATTTAAATTATTTCCTGAAAACTCTTCATTGATTAGGTTAAATATTAAGTGACAATAAAGTTAGAGAGAGCTAATATTTTAAAATCAATGGTGATACATTTTTATAAAATTCAAAGAAAGAATACCTCGAGATTACAAAACTTTAAAGGGTACATTCCAACTCATTATCATAATTTTAGGTATAATATCATGTGTGTCACAATTAGAATACAGATACATTCCCAGTATGTCACAAATGACATAATATAAAGTTGCTCTTATAATTTAAAATACTGAAGTAACTGTTCGAAATTGTTTAAATGGATTTTATGTTTTATTTATCAACTTTGTGAGTAAATATAATGAAATTATCAAGAGCTCTGCGGTTAGTTCAAATAATCTGTTTACGCACTATAGCCATTTTAGACATTATAATGTCATTGACTACAAATTTATACTCTATCTCTTTGTTACTTTTGTATTTGTTTTAGTTTAAAGGATAGGTATATACCGAATATCCTTGGATTATTGTTGTTATTGTCCAAGCTCCCTTTAATATTCCAGAGAACATACGTATTGTGAATGTATAAAAAGACTTGGCTTTGATACACGCTCGAGTCCTCTTGCTGAGGTACCTGTTCAACGCGACCCAGCGATATCCTCAAGAGCACGAGTCACGCCTCCTCTCGGAGTTTCTGCAGCATCCACATCGGACAATAGGCGGAGATGCTGCGGCGGTTGTCTTGCCAAAATGATTGATTCTTTTATCAGTAATTATTATTAATGATTTCGGTTTTGTACAATCGATTTTCGTTCAACGATTGATGTACAAAAGGAAATAGTTTTTTTTAAGGAAATCAATGAAATTACGAGAAAAGTAATTTTAGTTGTTGTGTGTTTCAGTGAAAATAAACGATGACAATAATTTAACTATTTATTTCATTAAAATTCCGCTATAATACATATTTACAAACATAGAAACGAATTGAAAATTGTCACAGTAAAAAAAGCACTAGCCGAAGGGTCTGGGGAGTGCGCCTCGAGGATGTATTCACTCGCCACGCGATTGCGGACCCGCCCGTTACCATTCGGGACCCATATGCCTTCTCACACTACATTTGAGCCTTCATAAATAATAAGTTGTAATACAGTACCAATCTATGTGTCTATATTTAAAAAATTTTAATTAGAATTAAACATTAAAATAGCTCAGCCTCTAGCGGACGGATCCGCGGCGGTCGTGTGCAGCGCGGAATGTACTCCTTGGCGGCACCCCATACCCTCCGTCACCCTGCACCGACACCCGCGGGTCCGCGGCGGTGCTCCGCGAGCTCTACTCTACCTAAACTATATTGTTCTAAATGATGGAAGTGATCAATCGCGCTTTGAAGTTGACTATCCTCTCGGAAGTCTGTGCAATGCGAAGGATGAGATCCTGGATGAGGTTGGCGATACCGCGATTAGCGATGATGAAGAGCCTGGTGATGGGGCCGGGTACTCCTTCGGTTAGGTTGTCTCCTTTTGCGGCGTCCTCTCCTTCCGCCCCTTCGTTGCCGCTAGAGCCCGCAGACGAGGATCCCGCTACCAACTGCAATCATAATACTACAGTTAAGGAATAGAGTTACGTTTGAGGTTTCCTTGGTTGGTAAGCACGCCGTAGACTACGGTTACATATACACATGACTACGGTCTCATATTAAAACTCATTATTTTACCATGTAATAAGTGGCACTGAAAAATAAACCAAATGTGATAAATATGATATACTATATTTTGGGAGGTACTGACCGTTATGCTAGCCGAGTAATATTATAATTATGTAGTGTGAGTTTTGTCAAGTTGGTATAGAGGCTACTGTTACAGGAAAAATGAAGAGAATACATGGTAATCGATAAGAAATATGCACTAGTTTACATAGAATATTTAAAGGAGTCTCTAAATACCAACAATGGATAAATAACACTACTAAATATCTAACTACATATCTACCAGAATTACAACATATACTACGGTGGATTCAGTAGATACTATACGTTCTTCCTGTGTGGCGTATTTTCTAAGGTCGGTAGTTACTGTGCAATGGATAAGCGCTAATCTACGTGCTATTACTATGGGTCTATCTGTTAGAGTTTCATAAGAATGATGGAGATAATATAAACGGAGTCCGCTGGATCCTGTAGGATGAGACGACAAAATGAGTTGCTAGAGCTACATCTGCACTGTGATTAATAATATTCTGTGTTTGGTTGCGGACTACAAGCGCTGCGACTAGTGTTGGTGTGACAGAGCTAGCCAGCTAAATACATATAGAGAGAGAGAGAGAGCGCGAGAGATGCGCTGTGTGTACTTGTGGGTTGTTGGGGTCCAGTGTGGCGGTGTGGGAAGCGGTCAGACCAACGTTTAGTGAGTCCGTGCCCGCGAACAAGCGGATGGCAGAGCCCGCCGCGCGAGCCATCGCCTCCGCCGGACGCTGCAATGTAAATCTTTACACTCGCAACAATCCCTACGAGCAGTACTGCCTCCTTCACGCGCCTCCTCTACCTACCAGTTCCTTCCAAGACATATCTTGTTTTGTTCAGTACTTTAGCTGTAGGTTTGGGTCTTGATTGCGTTGGTAAGATTAAAAACGTAGTCGATGAAAATTAAAAAAATAGATTATGGTATTCTGTTATAATATCACGGTGTAAGGTGTAAACTTTAATGTTCGTAATGTGTTTAATATATAATTATTTACTTTATATAAAATCCGATTCAAGACGGTTAAGTATACTGTAAGTTACATGTACACCGTAACAATTAGTCATACGAGTAGTTTTAGTATATTTTCTAATAGTGGGACATTTTTTGTTAGGGGAAATATAAAATAATAAGCAATGGATATTATATAATGCTTCGACTCCTGGGTTGGTGTTTCGGAGTATTAACAGTTAAACAGTCCGAGGTCTGAGCTTTGGGCTAGTGATAACTGGACGCTCGTTAACATTTATTGCTCTGTTAATTAATGGATTACACAGATAGTCATTACGTGATTAATTTTCAATGTAAAGATGTTGTGCGTTCCTTATGATAGGCGGGTAGGTAAATCTCTACCCCTATATTATGGTTCAACGTAATAGTCTTCTTCGACAAAACATCAGATCTGTTATCTGCACCTGAACAAACTAAAGCCAGCCAATAATTCTGGAAGCTTATAAGGTAGAACGGTAAATGCGTAAATATTAGTTTTCTTACCCTTACGATGTCGAACAGGAAGTTGCCCGAACCTCCACCGGAAGCACCCCCGGCGCCACCGAAGTTCAGAAATCTAAGATTTCAAATAATTGGATTTCACAGCTGTTCAGGTAATGTTGCTACTGCTATTTATTATTATTAAGGAAAAGTTAACAACAGTCAGGGCGCCAGTCGATTCCGGAGTCTACTGAGTTATCCTTCTGAGTACTTGCATACGCATAACTTTTTTGATGGAATAGATTTCCATCGCATTGATTGAACTCATGTGTAGTATCTACTGGCACATTGGATAATAACTAAACGTGTGAATAGAAACTAGGACAAAAACTACAATAGCATCGTCGGTAAGCGACGCGACGTACAACATATTTTACTACATTGTAGTGCACCAGCCGGCAACCGACAGCGAGGTATAATAACTCTTCATATCGACCTTATTAGCATATCTATCAGACTTAAGCTTAATAGAAGTTAGTTAAAATTTAACGAATAGTGCTTTATATATATTATATCCACTATATATTATAAAAAAAGTCCTCTGCCACATCTGTCAGTTCGCGATAAACTCAAAGAATACTGAACAGATTTTCATGTAGTTTTCATCAGAGGATAAAAGGATTCATAAGGGAAATTCAGGTATATAACTAGACAAGGTTTTTTTTTTATTTTAGGGCCAGACAACGTCCGCCCAGCCTGCTAGTGTGTAATATATGAAAGCCATATTAAAACTTTGCGAACCGGTTTATGCAACATAAATTACCTAGCAGTCACACGTGCGCTTACTACGCTAAGAGTACTGCTGATGTTGAGAAATCAATTTTATAAATAATTTTAACAACTGATTAAATGATATATTTTTATAACAAGAGGGAAGGACGTGTGGAATTCACCTCTTATTCCTGTTCTCCTCGCTGTTATCTGCGTCGTCTAGGGTTATCTCGTCGATGCTCGCGGAGTTGGTTTGTGCGGCGGTTTGCTGGTCCTCACTCGCGGCGACTTGTTGATCGGGCTGTGCTTCACCGAATGCAACGCGAACCTCCGCCTGCTGTGATTCCGCGCCTGAGAGCAGCTGATTCTCCTCGGCTAGTGCGTCCTGTGAAAAAGCCATTCGATTGGACACAAAGTGTGAGGATGCGCGCTTGCGCGGACGGTGATCTATGACCGATGACGACGATGGAGTGAGGTGACGATGCGATGAGAGATGGAGGCGAGTCGCTCTGCCGCCCCAAGGCAGGCTGGTGGTAATGTGCGACGAGTCCTCATACCGACAAGAAGCGGAGCGCGCGTCGCCGCCGAACCGGCTCCGTACTGTCGTCAGGCTCGGCGGGCTCCGCGGTTTCCGTGCTCGTGGCTACTATGGTGGTTGTGGCTACCGATGTGGTCGTGGCTACCGATGTGGTCGTGGCTACCGTTGTGGTCGCGGCTACCGTAGTGGTCGCGGCTACCGTAGTGGTCGGTGTGACACTCGTAGATGATACGGACTGGTCGTCGTCATCATCATCGTCGTCGAGCTCAATGGTTCCCCCACCGACGTTGCCCCCGTTTCGGTTGCCGCTGATGAATGCTCTCAGGAATATAGGTCCGAATGTTTGTATCACGAAGTTTGTTATTTGTTGAACTTTCTGATCGATTATCTAGAACATACATCGCCCTTAGGGTCTCTAGTTCACAGCCTGTGGAAAACAATGGTAACAATTAATCTGCTAAAACACGACTGAATACCCGAGGCTGCGAATATCTTACAATTATTTTGCAATATAATACATATATATATATATATTTGTATTTATTTTATCGTATGGTTAAATACATTATCCATCTTTTATTATCGTCCATTGATTAATTAATTTATTTGTCATTGCGAGGTTCAATTTATGTGGAATATGCAGCGACCAAAGAGTTGTTACCCTTTTGCGCCTCCCGTAGAGCACGTGCAGGGGATTGAAAGGTTACACTTCCTGCGGACGCGAGTATTATCAGCAATTATTATAAATACTTATATAAAAAGGAATTTGTCGTGACTTTTATTGCCACAAACATATCTTAGCCATTGTTACCTATTCTTTCTAGATTCTTATCAGGAAAGCCGCAGATGAGTTATTATTAACAGGTTACAAAAAGTCTTGGTTTCTCTGAACAGGGTTCTTCCATGCTGCTGTGACAAAAACCTTTGTTTTGACAAGGAACACTCATACTACTCATCAACAACTCTCTTTCGACGCGGTTCCAGACACAATCCATCAAAGAGTGATGAAAGCAATCTTTTCACATGTATGACTGTTGAGGATACCGCTTTTCTCATTACATATGCTAAACAATTTCCACCTTAAAATCGATTGAGAAAAACTTTATTTAGCATTATTTATTATGAGTAACATAATTTGAAAAAAAAAAACATTAAAAGAGGAAAATAACACTCTAGAAATATCTCAATAAGAAAAGCTGTTTTGCTAACATTTGCCAAGCAAACATGTAATTTTATTTTTATATCATATTATGAATTTAGTACTGCATTATCATAATATTTATGACACTATATACACCCGTCTACTCACTATTGTCTTAAAGAGAAGTATTCTACTGTTCATTATTAAGCATCACACCAAACTGAAATGATAATAATTTTGGTTTAGATTAGGTCAGGTGAGAGCGCGGCAACAGGTCTTTTAACTGAGGGTATGTAAGTTTAAGTACTGCACCTGAGTGAGCGTGGGGAAGAGCTGTCGCAGGATGCCAATCGTCCGTTTGTTTCTCTCGCTGAGCTCGGAGCCGGGCGCGCCGAGGTTCAATGTCGCAAGAGTCTCCTGTAACATTCCACATGATCAACAAGTATTACAATGACAATTAATGCTCTAGATATGTCTACGTAGTGGATGGAAAGGTCTAGCTCTAGGAAGGCGTGGTGGTCTAGTGATTTGATTGGTAGAATATCAATCTAAAATCCGCGAGTTCAAACCCCGGCATGTACAGAAAATGTTTTCGGAATTCGCCTACATTTGCTAATTTAAATTGAAAACACTACCGGTTGACGTTGAAGCAAAACATCGTGAGGAAACTTGAACCTGAGAAATGTTTTTGTATTATTACCGTACGTGGGAAAACATAGAACTCTGGATTTCTCAGAGTTTAATATCGCCAAATGTTGTCGCATTGCACGGTTTGTGCAAGTAGTATGATGCTGGGGAGCGTAGAGTCATATCTGTGTAAGAAGGTAGTCGCCGCGAGTGTAGAAATGCGTGACTCGATAGTTTACTCATGCGGTAGCGTTGCGTTTGTATGTTAGTTATTGAGCCGTGTCCACGGATAGGTCACCAGAGATGCGACACGAGACTATATCCGCACATATCATGTCTCTGCTTTGTAACTATACATTGATCATCAGTACCTATCAGCTTCTTCTGGACATGGGCCATCCTCGAGATTTATCGTGGTAATTAGTACTTAGTTGCATATGTTCTTCTTACCCTTATCCCATCTAACTAGGGTTGGCTCAATATATTTGTCACGTTATAATATATGTTTTGATTTAATTTTTACGATCGGTCGCCTGCTCGACATCGAACCTCCTTGGGATACTCAGTTATTAGGTATATATGATAATGTAATATGGTTTGGTACCTGAGCGCTGGCGGCGGGTGCTATGATCTCGATGATTTCGGGCCTATCGTCAGCAGATGGCGCAGGATTTGGCGCGGGATTCGGCGCAGGATTCGGCTCGGGGTTGGGTTCGGGGTTCGGCTCGGGGTTGGGCGCCGGAGCGCCGAGCACTGCCACCAGTGCGATCACATACACCAAGTAAAGCGACTTCCTCATTGTGTATTCCGGTCTATGTGCTGTCGTTAACGAGTTTGTTCCGTGTCACTCTCTCCGTAGCAAACTTTCTATTAGTACCTGTAATTATTGTGATAGTTATGAATATGCAAAGTAACATAAACTATTTTGCTTAAGATAGGATTGTGTGATGACTACGTGCTCGACGGCTCTTATGTTGGGCCATGCTAGTCGTGAATATGCTATTGAAATAAAGAGCAAGTATAATCAGAATAATATGAGATACTGACATATTTATATGAGCGGACATTTAAGTGACCATCTAATTAGTGCGCATTATTATGTAACATGTCAATCAGTGCACAGAGTGCTGGCATTAACGTTCATTTGAATTACAGTTCATGATACAGCAGTTACACATGTTAAAGAGACATGGGTAATTTTATCTTCGTTTCTTACGCAGTTATTTGTACTAAGCAATTCTTTTTGTTTTCTTTAATTTGAAATTCCTCATTTTTTGCCTACATACATAATCATTTAGCGCTGTTTTTATACAATTATCGAGAACTCTTCTGACATCCATTAAAGTTTGATAACAAGCTCTTTGTGTAAGGATTTAATAAATTTTGCATAAACAATCGAAGTTATGATTAATTATTGATTAAGATACCAGAATTAGGACTCGGTGTAATAACTAAAACCTTTAGAATATTATGTATATTGTATAGAATAAGTTTTTGTGTGAAGCTTATTTCGTAATCATTAAAATGTTATTGAATAACGGTGAAATCATGAAGAGTCATCATTTTGCAATGAAGAATATGTTCATAGCAGTTCTGTGAGTCGGTTACGATGCGGTGCGGGTTGCGGAGTGCGGGTGCTACGTGGAAATGTGAAGTGTTAGTATGCGGACACAGTCGCGTTGGGAAACTGGCAAGGTTGTCATACAGCGAGACCCCGCACTTAGTCTTTACATGTCGTGACGGAGGACGCCTCATGACGGTTCTGCGGCGCCGAAATTCGGATAGTTAGTGAGCCTAACTTACAATATTCAATAAAATTCACAACGTCTGAAGCTATTATAATTTAATCCTACATTTATATTTTTATGTATTCATGTTTAATACTTTCAATCATTACACATTCGATTAATTAAAAATTTGGATACGCATTCATATTACTTGGCACTTTCATGAAAGTTCTGATATAGTACCATAACAGTAGAATAGGAGGTACGAGAATAGCTTCAATAAGTCAATGTATTTCCTATAACTTTCCTTGTGTTGAATATAAATCCCAAGATTTAATTCAAAAAATAATCTAGTTTATACATAATTACGATGATATAAGAATAAAATTCATTCCATATCTACTAGGTAAAACAAGTAGTTCCTGTGCAACAAAAAAAGTATTACAACATGAACGAAATCACGAGCATCGGTTAGTGTATAATAAAAATTCATTTTCTATGTAATATAAACGTTCATGAGAAATTAAACGTTGAAAATTAGAAACGATTTCTAAATGAATATTTGTAACTTCTTTACGAAAACCTTAAACTATAAAATATTTCAAAACCGATCAAATGATTTCGTGTTTAATCAAGTTTATGGTCAAAGAATTTCACACATAATCATAAATTGAAGAAACATCACAATTGAGTATTAAACACTTGCCAAAAAGAGGTTTGATCTAACAGCACATTAAATATATTACATACGCTCACACACACACACACTACTCTTGTGTATGCTTGTGTGTGTGTGCGTGTGTGTAACGTACAATATAGCACCGTAAACAGTTTCGAAGGCGATGTTACCACATCGTATATTAACATAAATTAATTGCTTTAAAACTTACATTATATTATTGAGTAATATTCAATCAGTCAGTCTGTTTTCACAACATTGAACTGTCTGAGTATGTCTTGATAACATATATATCACTTAGGAGTATCATTAGCATATACATATGCGAATTATAGTTATGTCTTATACCGAAGTGTAGTATGGAAGGTTAATATTCAATATTATTTATTATGTTATGATAATGCGTTAAATATACAGTAGCAAAATTAGTAATAATCTTTCGCCTAGGTTTCACCTTAGGTATTCACCTTACTCACATCCACAAGAACTAAAGGGATACCAGTAAGAGTTAAACGTGGGCTTCAAAATGGTAAACTCAGATACGCATAAATAAGAATGTGCACTACAGACTCACTCGTGGGATTACTTTGGTATTGTCTATTATATATGAAAGCTCGCTCATTGTTGCTTTGCTAAGACTTAATTACAATTAGTATATATACTTAGACTTAGTAATTTTGAAGCCAACATTTAAAAGTATCTTCTAACGCTTTGCTTTTTCGAAACTGGCAAACCGAACTCTTACACTGCTAAAATTGAATTGATACCTATTGTCATATATTGAAACTAACATACGGAATAACCAGAATTACCAATTTTAAAAGATTACTGTACTGTTTTGTATCAATTTTTCGTACTGTAAGTAATAACGCGCTCGTGTGTTGATCCTGCAACACTCGAGTACAACTAGATGCGTTCTACAACTTGATATAGTATTTTTGTTGATGAAACATCACTGGTCATTATGAAAATAACTTCGCAACAGTTATGTGGAGTGCGGTTAATAAGTGTTATTGTTTGTCTGCATACCGAAGCTGTGTTCAGTTGTTATCTGAGTATAGAGTGCACCTCCGGACATCGTATGTGACGCGGTCGCGGTCGCTAAACAAAAACAATCAGGAAAATGAGCACATGCCTAATAAGGTATTTTTTAAGGTAGAATTAGTGTGAAGGCACAAGACAAGGGCGCGTCCTCAATACATATTTCTTATGTAAAAGTGTGCTCGTAGAGCGTACAGCCTCTAACGCAATTACCCCGCGCGCTGTTGAAATCTACTCTAATAAAATTACTTATATTTTAAGGTCCCGCTGGGTCATGTCGGATACACTTAGCACTAATCACTAAACATATGAATTATTTAAACAATAATTTATTACTGATGATATAAAATAAATGTCTATTTCGGAAATCAGGGTGAAAATATTATCGATTCCTTTAATGAATAAAACTGCAGTGTGAATATCATGTAGGGAACCCACGGCGGCGGCACGCGACTCTCGCTTGCCCCTCATGTGTAGTAACAAGTCGCAATCCATTCTAGTTAAGCGGTTACCGTTTTATTTTAGAATGTTACCAGACGAGGTTGTAGCGAAATTATAGAAAAGTTCCAGCTCGTGCGCCGGTCGGCCAACCCGGGCGAGGCTTAAACAGCACAGAGGGCGTGACCTACGGGGTGTCTGTGAATGTGTTCCTTTCATACGAAGGTACATGTATTAATGAATATATTAAATAAGTTGCTAAGTAATGATGATAAATGATTTATGTTAATAAAACTGTACGTATTTTGATATTCTATTTAAGCATAATTTTTATTCCGCCTAAGTAAAGTCGGAACAACATTATTTTTCTCTTTCCTCTATCAACTTTATAAATTCAGTATTTACATATTTTATACTAATTTTAATCATCACACAATCCGTCCGTACCGTCTTGAGCCTTCTGATACTCCTATATTCCTACTGTTTGTGCCTATATGTACAACATGAACATTAAATATTACTTATCGGTTGATCACTTAAACAAAGGATATGAATTGTATTACTTTAAGCTTGTTACGAAAATGTATATATTTTATTTATAATGGCCATCGCAATGATTTCACAACGTGTTCTATCATGTAATATGTTTCACGCTATCATCTATAAAGTAATAACAAGTTGAAGTAATATTTATACTCGCACTTTCTAGTCCTATATCCCTTTATAATAATTTATGAACTATTGTGTAATAGTTGTTTACAGTACTGACTATACGTAACAAACTCTATTTATTTGTAGCAAACATTAAATGGAAAAAATGTCTATATTAAAGTTACTGGACAACAATTTACTTTGGAAGGATATGAATAAGTTATAGTATTAGTTTATCTGCCTGTCTATTGGCAATATGTAAAACGTTGGCGCAAAGAATCTTATGGAATTTGTATGATAATACTCTATACTCTGCAGTTACATATGGAATACATTTTTACATGTTTGTAAATTTATATAACAGTGAAATTACAATAATCACAATCTTTTTTTATAATATAATTTATCGTATGTCAATTTTATGACTATTCATATATAGCGTTGCGTGTATGCGTATAGTATTTTTTAAACGTCGTTAAAGGGTAAAATACACATGACAACAATACTATTCATATGAAAGTATCTGTTTATGTGTTAAATTTTCATGCAGCTAACATTTTTACTATATTACATAATTCCTTCTGTTAAAATAACTGCGAATAAATATATCATGTGTTTTGTTTAATTTCACGGTTTTGTATCGTATTTTTAAATAATCGTTTTTCATATATGGATTTTGGATCCGCAGCCTCAGCTAGTATATCGATGAATATAATCTTGTTTCTTTCCAGTTTTTGTTCAATAATATTGTCATTATTACAATATATCAATGCAAATGAAAACAAAATGTAATTTTTACAATATCTGTGCCTTGTAAGGTTATGTACTAATCCTTGAATATTAAATTATAGTGGGTCGGTGCTTTCACATGACGTCGACCTTCTAGTTAATTCGCACATATACTATTTTATATTAAAATTTCTATACATTAAATTTACATATAAAGAATGTTACGCAAGTTTAATACCGGGCCAATATTATGCAAATGGTAATAGTGAAGCAAACCGTATCGGTGTTGTATACTCGTATGTGTGAGTGCGCGCCCGACACACTCGCCCGCTCAGCTGAACTCACTCGTAGGCGAAACCCGTTCAATTCAACTCTATAAATTGTCATTTTACTTATAAAATTGGTGTCGAAACGAATTTTGCAAGTGTTCAAAGCAATGAGCAAACGTCGACGGTCACTTTGTACAAATTACGTTAGTGTGGATGGCGAATAGTCGTTGAACACTTTCGAATAGCTGCAATAGCTCGCGCCCTCTATACAAACTCGATAACGCCACTGATTGTTATTATTAGTTACTGTGTACACATACACGTGTTACACCGTCATATTATATGGAAACAACCAGGCTGCGATGTAAATAAACTGACCATATTTAACTCAAAACGTGACGTCTAGGCTGTATCTGTATAGACCATACTACTAATATTGTACACGCCAGTGACAATGAAAATAAACACAAGCTTTTGATGTTCTTTATTTTGTGTTTACATCATGTACCTATTATTATTATTACAAGAAATTATGAAAATTTTAGAAGCAATCATCAGTTTCAACAAAGCAACATTTCTGTGGCAGTATTTATTAAATTACATTAATCATATTTTTGATGCAAAACAACTATAGGCGTGCCATGTGCAAGCGACTTTTCGCAATCTATCTTGCCGCACTGAGCTCGCATACCTATAGTGTAATTTGAGAATTCAAGATTTTGAGGTTCGTTCGATTCCAACAATTTCGATGTGTCACATCTGCCAGGCATCCCGTGACAGCTCATTTTTTAGTTATATTTTTCGGAGGAACAAATTTGCTTTAATAAAGATGGTGAGGATTTTAAGTAACAATAAAATTCTTGATACGTTTTATTTATAAACTGTGTTGATAACAATGCCTTCAGTACTGAAACCTTTAAGTGATTTTTTCAGTCGTTCACAATTTTTACGCAACCAATGTCACCATCATGAAATCGTTAGAACCAATTCATATATTATATCTCAATTTGAAGACGCTTTCCGTTCAGATTTTGAACAGTAGTCAGATCTCTTAGGTTAGGTTTTAGAAGGTTAAGTTTTATTGCACTACTAACAGTGTCCGCGACTCGGTTTTTTTTGTATTTATTAGGAAATTTTATATTAGTGAAGAAATGATCAGTTACTAATAAAGTCATCTGAATGTATTAAGCCCATTTACTTATCAACTTTTCGTTCGTACTTAAGTCGTGTCATCATTAAAATTACAATAACTTTTAATTGAGTGAACCGATTTTAATGAAACTCAGATTAACTGTTACTCCGAGATATGGTTTATGATTTTTCTGCCAAGGTGTTATCGTGAACGTAATACTTTATTAGTGTTATGTATTCAAACAAACAGACAGACAGATATTTCTAAAAATGATTGAAATATATTTTATAACCTATTCCGAGCTACCTGTAACAGTCTTTTTCACTAAAATCTAAAAAAGTACAGACACTTTAGATTTACATTATTATTATATATAGATTGTCTCACACCTCGAGTTATAGATACCTTATAATTTAAGAATTAATATTAGTTAATTGTAATCTTTTAATATTTTTTTTTATATTAAAAATGCATGTTTTATATCTCTCGGACGCGCCCCACATAATTTATGTATAAATAGCGCTACATTATGTGAAATAAGATATTAACAGAATAAGGATATTCTTTGATTTTCAGATTAAATTGTAGGTAATTATTTACATTAACAATTATCACACTGTTAAATTGTATTACAATAATTATCAAATAACTTACAAGACGTTTGTACATAAGCAAACGAAGGAACGGATGTTAGTAATCATGTTTAAATAAGTTGAACTAAATCATAACTGGGGCTTTAGATTGTAACTAGACTGTATGTCATTATACAAGCAAAGTAATTCCATAACCGGTACCTGCATAAAAGAGTGCCGATTGCTATTGCTACTTGCGTTGTATCATCTAAATATATTTTTTAATTTATTTAGAATAATAAAATAAACATTGGCTGAACAACAACAGATGAAATTAATAAGAATATAACAAGCCGACAACAGACCAGTGACTGTCTTCTTTGAGTTAATATAATAAGTAAATTAATCTTTATTATGTATGATCATATGAAGTGTCATTTTGTGTCTTGTTAATTATTGTTAACTTATTCTGCTCGTCATTATTTTAACGATCCTATTGTAATTTAGACTAATCTAGTGTAATTTCCAATAATACAGTATTGTCAACTAATCCTACTAAATTTCATTCGATCTTAATTTTAATATCAACCTGAGTAACGTTGGGTCAAAAAAATTCTCATATAATTAATTTTATCTGTGTTTAACAATAGGTTATTTGACGCAAACCAATGATAAATTTCGTTTGAAGTATTATTCAGATGCCCAACCTCTGAATCTATCCTTTTCACTTTAAATATTAAAGAAATATCGACTGCAAAAAGCACCATGTTAGCAGAGTTATTAACCACTAGCGGTAGATCGTTTATATATATTAAGAACAAGAACGGCCCTAAAACGGAGCCCTCCGGGACATCAATTTGCGCAAACGATCCCGCCGAGGCTACCTCATGTATGTTAACTTTCTGACAGCGATCCTTTAAATAAGAGACTAGAAGGTCGAGGGATGATTCACAAGCACCATAATGTTTTAATTTAAGACTAAGCGTAATTTGGTCGACGCAATCACATGCCTTAGACAAATCGCAGAACACACCAATTGCATCTTGTGAATCCTCCCAGGTTCCCTAACAACATTCCCATAATAACCTTTCTTAGGCACTGTTTACTAAATTCAATGCTTATGGCATTAAATATGCTGTCATGGGCACTATCTGGATCTTGATTAATAAAAATCTTGAAAGATAAAGGTAGTGGTAGAGCCAAGCTGGAGCTATTATTGTTTTCAGCACGAATGGGTCGGCTCGTCCAGGGAAGCACCACCCTCTCACAGAAAACCGACGTGAAGTAACAGTGCTTGCATTGTTGCGTTTCGTTCGGTCAGTGAGAGAGCCAGAGACCCACTACCTTCCCTTTCCTCTGCCCCTCCCCCACCCTCCTCCCAAATACAGGTTGGAAACGTACTTGCGACTCCCCTAGTGTTGCAAGTATCTATGGACGGTGGTGATCACTTAACATCAGGTGACCCATCTGTTTGTTTGCCGCCTATGATAAAAAAAAATTGTGCAATATTATTTCCAGAAATTACAGTGCAGACTACAGCAGTTTCGTATGGTTTTTGATAATAGGCGGTGTTCGTGTTTTTAATTGTGGGTGATCTTTTTAAATTGCAATAATGTCATTACTTCTCACACCCTGCGACCCATTTTGCTAATTGTAAGTTATCACTGTTATACTTTATAATCAGACTAGCTGACACGGTTACGCGTTGCTGTGGCTCAGTTATTGAAAACCAAATTCAAAATTAAAACGTGGCGCCATCTATAAGAATTGGTTGTACAACCTGTCAAAAAACTAATTTATAGCGCCATCTGATTAAGACTATTACAATTTAGAAATAATAACAATAGTTAACATTGACAATTATTTAATTTGTAATCTAAAATATTATGACCATTAATCAAAATAGAAATTATCATATTTCTCGAGTTAGATCAAACTATACATAAATGTTGATTTTCATGAAGATTGTTTGAGTAGTTTGGAGTTCATCATGGACAAACACTATGACACTGAATGTTTATATATTTAGATAATAAATACTCTGTAAAGTTCTCTATTTCCCAGCAAGCCCAGTTAGTTTGGTTAACTATTTCCAATACTAAGAGGACTGAGTCTTCAGTTTTATTTATATATACTTATTATTATTATGTATAATTAGTTTCTCTCTGAGCGCAGAACTTCACATGTTTTATACTATCCAATATTTAGAGTTCACGTTTCTAAAATCCATTTACGTAAGAATTGCTTGAGTTTAGCCGAGCGAATATCCTTCTGAATCATTAATTCTACTCTATTAAGGTAGTTTTATAGCTCATAAAATTGTATAGATACGAAAATGCATAAATAGTTTTAAGTAAATGTTTTCAAAAATTATTCTCTTTATTCAAAATCAAAATCAAAAATCCTTTATTCAGTTTAGGCCCTAATAAGGCACTTATGAACGTCAAAAACTACCACCGGTTCGGAAACAACCCAGTCATCGAGAAAAACCGGCAAGAAACTCGATCTGGTTTATATTTTTAATATATATAATATTTAGACTGTATTACATACATGACAGAAACGTTTTTAATGGATGCACAGAGATAAGTCAATTCCAGACATCACTATCGTTCACATACTGATCCACGCTATAATAGCCTTTTGAGAACAAAACCCGCTTAAATTCACAATCCGGCAAATCGGTAATATCCTTTGGAACTTTGTTATAGAACCGTACACTATTTCCCAAAAAACTATTACTCGTTTTACTAAGTCTAAAACATGGGATAACCAGTTTGTCACCGTTCCTAGTATTTAGACTATGCCGGTCTTTTACGGAATCCAGTTTATCAAGGTTCTTTCGGACATACATTAAATTATCAAGAATGTATTGGGAAGGCAGAGTTAAGATACCGAATTCCTTGAACTTAGTCTTTAAGGATTCACGAGGTCCCATATTGTAAATTGCTCTAACTGCTCGTTTTTGTAATAAAAAGATGGTGTCTACTTCAGCTGCTGTCCCCCACAATAGAATGCCATAAGACATTAAGCTATGGAAGTAGGTAAAGTAGACTAACTTAGCAGTGGCAATATCAGTTAGCTGGCAAATTTTACGTACTGCAAATGCAGCAGAACTTAATTTGCTTGCCAATTGTTTAATTTGAGGACCCCATTGTAATTTTAAAACCAGTGTGATACCCAAGAATAATAAGGAATAATAAGGTAAAACAAATTATATACATTTAGTTTTGTCTGTATTTAGCACTAAGTTATTTAATGCAAACAAATGAGAAGTTACATTTAGAGTATTATTTACATGCCTAACCTCCGAATCTGTCCTTTTCACTTTAAATATAATTGAAGTATCGTCTGCAAAAAGCACCATGTGAGCACAGTTATTGACCATTAGCGGCAGATCATTAATGTAAATTAAGAACAAGAACGGCCCTAGTATAGAGCCCTGAGGGACGCCAATTAATGCTTGTGATGTGTTAATTTATTAAGCCATAATTATTTTCAAAGTAACCTATTAAAGAAACTGTTTCATTTGTACTAATAGAGCTTGAAAGCTTTGTTTTCATACGCACAGTTGTAGATACAATTTAGTTATATTCTACGTGTTCACAGAATAAGCTCTTTGTTGAGAAATTGAACTGAAAGTTAGATTCACGTTTCACAAACGTTTCGTTGCGGTCGCTGACCATATATAAATCTTATGTACGTGTTTATCAATATTCTATTCAGAATAATTGCTTTATAACATTTCCTACGTTGTTTTGGGGTCAGACGGCTCCAGCCAAGGTGACCTCAGTGACCTCGGATTTACGACACAACAGAAATATTATTATGAAATATACTAAAATTTGTGGCCATTTTAGTGTCAGAGTTAATTGTATATCCGACAATAATATTTCTGTACACGAAATATACGAAATATGTCAGTTATATATGTTTGTTTGTTTCAAAATATGATTCTTAAAAATGACTTATGAAGTAAATAAGTGAACTAAATAATAATGGAAAAAAAACTGTAAACGAAACAATAGTATTGTATATTTGATAAAATGTGATGAATTAATAATAGGAAAAAATCTAAACTATAAACTAAATAGAAAATATGTAAGTACAGTAGCCGTAGAAAGACATCGACGTTCGCCGACGCTTTCTTGCTTTATAGAATAAATTGATATTAGTATTTAGTGAAGAAGTTATGGATCGCGCTGTGCTCGTATCAAGTCACTGTATCAAGTATTTGTACACCGTATGACCTTATTAACGCCTAATATTGTTGCTAATTATTTTGAATAACGTGTGGTGGTCACAACGTGCAAGTTACCCTGAATCTTATCTTTTTATCGTACAAACTTCTAAAGTAAATCGCAATTGAATGTGCTCTCTGACAGATGACATCATGTGCAGTTCTCTCAAAATGGTTAGTATTAATGAGTAAATGTTTTGGTAAATAATTTAACATAAATGCTACATAATTTGGCGACGTGACGTTTAGGTTTATGTTATCCATATGTATAACAGAAAAAAATTTCTTGAAATACATTTGTTAGCATTCAGTTTAAAATATTGGCATAGTCAAAAGGAAAATTATTAGTTTGAGCGAATCTCTTTGTAATAGCAGTCGGCTATTACATTGGCTAGACACGTGTCGTGAGGTAGTGATTATGCATGCGCCGACACCTCCCGTAACCGCCGCGCGCGGCTATCTCATTACTAAACTACCAGCTATTATTAGCTACATATCAACAAAGTTTCCGTTTGCTTTCGTTTTATCACACACATACACACACCCAAATATAACTTTATGTTATGAAGTCGACAAGGTGCGTCGAGTAGGAAACACATCGCTACGATCGTGGCCGAATATTACTGTACATTCTACACACAAATTGCTCCTTACACAAGTATTCCTTTACATAATTTCTATGCAGATGTTATCATAAGCGAGTTGCGGCCGGTCCGAGAACGCTCGGGTGGGCGGCGCTAATGTCTCCGTTTCGCAAACAATGTGCGCTCTTGAGAGCTCAATGACGCAAGAGCACGCGCGTAATATGACATGGACGATGTTTAAAGAAAATTGCCCGTTACTCAAACACAAGGTAGTGAGATCGGAGCTAATCGTAGGCTACCGTGTAATCCATTATTTTTACATTATTGGGTAAAGTTGTGGTGTTTAAGTCGTAGATACGTGATTGAAAAAACACAACTATTACATAAAATTTCGGCACACAGACTCGTGTATTGCTTAGAGGTACGAATTAATCACTCTCCGTTGGCACACACTAAGTAGTGAACATTTGGTGTAGCTATGTGCACTATAATACACTGCAACGATAATTTTGGAAATCCTGTGCGATTTATTTTCTTAAGTAATCAATACTAAAGATTTTCTTAACATTGAAAACTACAGCCATACAGTCAACATATAATTAGTAAGGTAAAGCTAAGTTGGAATTAGTCTCTGTTTATACAGATATATTATCTTCAACATCATTATTTGTTGTTAATAACTTTGTCTCAGAATGGAAACACTACATTTTCACTGCCCGTATATGTTATGAGCAAATATTTAATTCACTGATATCACAAAAACGTAATTCGATAGCTGAGATAAATGATTTAGTGTTATTTCGCAAAGGATTTTTTTACCATTTTAGACATGTCAGTCCCATCGTAACTTATATCTATATACAACTAAAATTCTTAAATCTAAAAACACAAATAGTCCAACGACTAAATTTAAATATACTATACAGCTTTTTGCAGCAGTCCGATGTTAGTTCTGATCTTCATCCCCGATATTAATGTTAATGAAACTTAAAAGTTATATTATAAAATTATGTACAAGCACTTTAAGCTAGTCAATGATTTCTAGCGACTGCTACTTCACTTATATTTACAGTGTATTCATACTTTTAAGATTAGAAATTATCTACTTTTAAACACAAAATAGAAACGGTTATATATCAACTGAATATACTCCAATGAAGTAATGAGCGACAGGGAGATCTCATCGCTATTACATAGAATAGCACCCTGCAAACATTTTATTCTTTAGTTTCATCTCGTTCTTAAATATTGAAAGCATAAGGTTATTGGTACAATGAATACCACACTGGGTGAACATTCGAGGGGTCAGTCGACTCCGCATTTAATGTGTTTGCACAATAAAACCTTTCACTGCGCGTTTACGGTGCTCGTGGAAAACTACCAGCAAGAGTATAGAGTAATCGATTCTGCCACCATTACACTACTAAACTACGACTGCTACATATGAGATGGGAGCTACAAAAATACGAATATACAGTTCACTTTCATTTATATCGCTACATTACGAAATGCACTTTAATAATAATAATATACAGTGTATTATGTTCAATTTGGAAATATTTAAAAGATACTACAATTGAGTAACTATTCATATAGTAAGCGTCACTTGCACTCGGTGTGAATGACCCGTCCAGAAACACCTACACCTGTAGCTCATGCTTTAAAAAATTGAATAATATTGTATTGTTGTTAACTAATTGCTTTAGCATGTAACCGAATGGAGAAATCCCACGAGTCAAGGGGCAAATCTTTATGTTTGTGATGTCCTCTTAATTTTTACTAAGATTGTATCAAGTTGTACAGTTCTTATAAATAACGACTTATTATGTAAAACACTAAAATATTTCTATTTTTTAAAATAAAATCTAGTCTGGCTCTCTAGCTATGTCTTTTGTCAATAAATTGAATTTCAACACGATTACAAATGAAAATAAAAACTTTTTCTGTTGTGAACACGATTGGCGATTTAGTTAGCTTTCTAAAATGTCAAATGAATAAGAGTAAAGGAAGTTACCAACGAGTGCATTAAGAGTCCGCGTTGTGCAACCGCGCGGTCGCGACACCTCCTCACCACCCGTACAGTGTGGAGACATCCCGAACTACACAAACTTTCTTGCACAAACTAATTATATTATGACTTCCACAGCCTTTCCCTCAGCTTCCTCGATCCATTCATTTTCATCTGGACAATGCGTTACGTCATCGGCTTCGGCAATTACTCTTATAAATATCTCTTATATTATATTTATTGTGTAGTACAATGTACACAGACGTCTAATTGAACAGGTTTTGCGCTTGAATGATTGCACCAATAAATATGTTGAAATCTGAATATAGTTTTCTTGGACAAAGCGGGCGCCTTGAATAGTAATGACAGATTAACGTTTTTTCAACGTCAGATCAATATCCTTTTTTATTATTAATTAAAATCTATTTTTTTTTGCATGTTGTGCTGACATTATGAAGTATTATTATATATACTCGTATATAATAAATATATATAACTAAACTTTATTTGCCCGTGGAAATGAAATAGAAGCAACAAAAAGACTAACTTCCATTATTGCCTAGGTGCAGTAAGATGAGTTACACGCACAGTATGCTATGTATCATAGCGATATAATGGCTCGAAATGAATCGAACTTGTATCTGTTAAATTAGTTTTTATTAAATTATTGTAATCCCGCAGAACCGAGAGTACAGTGCAATATCTGACACATGGACAATGTGCATGTTTTTTACATAAATTTACAAAACGCAGTAGAACCGTGCGACTCCGGCATTGTGTGTATCTGTATGTGAACCGCGAGTGGTGCGCGCCCTCACGATAATCGACCTTCAACTCTGACTACACTAGAAAACTACTATATTTGTAGAGCTTGATATCTAAAACACAAGTATGTCGGTGAAGCTGTAAGGGCCCGGCCGACCAACAGCAGTTATTCAGGTATAATTAATAAAAAAAAACTGAAACACACAAGTGACTCAGAGACCTGCACGAACTGCATATAAGTGTATGGAAGTAATGTTATCTCATAACGACACATATAAAAGACATCAACGCGCAACGCTTCGTTGCTACGGTTTTCGTTCTACGACCTGCCTACGCAGTGTGTTGTACAATAAATACTATAATCAAGCTGAGAAGCGCTGAAACGAATGAGTATGACGTGTCAACGTCATGCAACTGAAGATAATAAGACAACAGTTACTTGCTATCCTTTATCGTTAAAAATAAAAAGAATAGTAAGTAATATAAATGCTTTTTCATTGTTTTGTGTAAGCAATCAGGTGAAAATATTGAATAACCAAGGTACTCAATCTAGTTAACTTTCATTCCGTCAAAAAATTAATACAATTTATTACATTAATTAGGTAACTAAAGTATACCAATCCCTCGATTTAAAGATCCCTCGAGTTCTCGACAAAATTCTTTGATTTTGCTATGTAATATTATGTGAAATGAAATAAAACGTATAAAACAGGTTTCGTGTATGGGTGCTAGGTGTATTCCATTTTTTTTATTACCTAATAAATAGCCAATAGCGTAGAGATTTCAACAAAGAAGAAAATACTACACTTTGTATACGATGGTCGCGATTTAATTAGAATACATGAATTATGTAATATAATATAACAGTATAATTGTAATGAATACCCGCCTAAAATAAATAGAGTAATAATTTGTGGAGAATTATTCAAAGAGTTGAATATACAAAACCGAGGGTCAAATGCAATAGTGCAATTGGAAAGGTTGATGTCCAGCCCTGCATTAATACTAAGCGAATCTAATGAATATAATATCTAATTTAGTTTATTAGCTAGAGATGGTTGACGCGATCTCTTTGTAGACTAATAACAGTCGTAATGTTGGATCGAAAGTTCGTATCCATAAAAAGTGTAATTTTCTAAAAACGTTAGCTGTATGCTCACTTATTAACAAAATTGTTGTTAATGCTATTCTCATAAAATTATTGACAGTTTATGACGCTTTAGAATAGAAAACCGGTGGTAATTTTATGAGTTGTTACTACTTGTATAATAGCAGTAATAGATGAAACTACTTAGTTAATGCACAGTTTACGAGAAAATGCTCTCCCACAGTGCCTTAGATGTGTATAGTCGTTCATGTGTGGAGGTCAGAGGTCTGCCTGTGTATTTGCGTTAAATGTTGTGCAATGCATAGCATTATCAACAAAATATACATATCAATGCAATATTTTAAAATAATGACAGGTTTTATGCCAAGTCTGCCGGTATAGCGGCGAGTAGCACCGCTTCTTACGTCTGGGGCATTAACTTGAGCAACGGGGTCGCGGCCTTCACTCACACATACATAAAACAGTTAATCATAATAACGTACAAAATTGTGTAACTTATGCAAATGAAATTTTTGTTAGAACATTTAAAACATTCGGTAGAGACAACAACGTGCGTAATCTTTTAACACACTTCCTTTAACAATGGGTAAAAGCGTTTCAAATATATTAACGCTATTTTAAGATATACCACAGGAAGAATTTCGTCTGTTGTACGAGTACTAGAACTCGAGCTCGCATTTTGTTCCTTTTCAGTTATAATTGAATTATTTATGCTGATTTGTTTAATTAATTCCAACAATTTTAATTGATTTTTACGTAAGCGCCTGTTATTATATCTGTGTTGCTTTCAATTTTTTACACGCACAGTTCAATAACAAACAGATTTGTTCACCCGGAGCTTGTCCTTGAAACTGATCCAAATACGTTAGTTTCTCTACGATAAGGTGCGGGGCGGCGCGGGGCACAGCAGGGCGGGGCGGGGTGGGAAAGAATGAGCCGAGAACTATACGGTTGGTTGAAAAGTGCAATCTATTGCAGAATATAATTAATTCATGGGAGAAAAGCAAATAGTCCGACAATTTTGATTAACATATTATTAAAATTTAATTTGACTAAATAGATATATTATTTACTCTTACTTCAACGTACTAAATATCTGCAATATGCAGATATATTTTTGCAATGCAATATAAAATGCAATATATTTTTGTCCAGACTAATTTTCTTTTATTTGATACTATAATAATAGTAGCAAATAGATATGCATTCCAACTCATATTAAGTAGTCATCACAGTTTTTGGCTAGTTGATGTTTAATTTAAATGTGAGTGCAGTATTGCGGCAAGTATATATGTTTAGTATTAAAAACTACATCCACTTTATTAAAGCAAAGTAGTTATAAAGAAATAAAAAAAATAAAACTATGAAAACCTGTATGTATAGATGTAAGTATGTGTTTGTATGTGTGTGAATGTGTATCTCAGCGGATTATTATAATTGATGTTTCGACAACTCGATGATAGTATAATTTTCGATTGTAACCCGGATCCGGAAATGAATTATGTTTCGTTAAAGCGAATACTTTCGTTTTCAATAAAGGTAATCACATCATAAAGGATTTATGTAATCGACTATTTATTATCGGTGTGTTAACAAGACGTAACGCGCCTTCCACGTTCACATCTTTTTAAACTTATCGATTTATACTTCTGTGACTTAAAGTGTTACATGTATTTAAACATTTACTTATTTCAATTTGAAATGCTTTAAATTTATAACTAAATGTAATATTGAAATGTTCAGGACATTGAACCACGCAACACCTGACGTCTCTGCGTCTCTACGTACTCTTTGCGACAAACTAATATATACGTACATGGTATAATAAACTAGTTCTATACTGAACTCGGTCAAGTGATTTCTTGCAGAACGTATTATGTATGTGAGCGCTATCTCCGAGCAAAAACAAATGCAACATAATCTCTTACACATCATAATGATAAGCGAGAATGTGAAGCATTTGGCGTTCGTATTCGGCTGCGAGCTCCGCTTACAAATATTTACGTAATACTCGTAACTTGTTCTGAGTGACATAATGTCCGCGAGGCCGCACCTCTGTGTGCGTTTCCCCTTTCCCTCTCGCCGACCTCCTTCCGTTAGCGAAAGTGGTACGTCCTCATGTAGTGTAATTATTAACCAATAGAAGGTCGATATGAACGTCGATGCTATAAATACATTAATGATAAACATGATGTTATCATTTAAGCGCTCAACTTTATTGGTCTAAATAAGTGTTTTATACACATTGAAATGATGTAATATTTACCCAAACAAATATTTTAATACCATACCATGTCTACACTATAAAAAACATAAAATAGTATTAGTAAGATCCAAGTCATACATTATCGTAAAAAGAATTTACCTAATTATTGTTCTTTAAGTAAGAATCACGAGTAAACCGACGATTAAGGGCTCACACTGTGGCGTATCTCCCTCCGCTAACACTTCACGCCAACACAACACGCAACATTACATCGCAGTTGAATGCATCGTGTCGTTGTATGTGTGCACTGAATGTATAACTATTGTTTAGCCCTATTCTAGTGAAAGTTATATTAAGATTATACACATACATGTAATTTACTAATTATACTACGGAAAATATACACGTTCACCTTATAAATTACAGACCTGATGTTATCTTAACACAATGTGGAATTGTAACTGGGTCTAACATATTTGTCAATGTTTTTTCGATCAAAAGAAACTGTAATTCTATTCCATGAAAATGTATTCCGTACATTATTATTGTCAAGTCAAGAAATTTTTACTTTGTATATAAAAATATTTCAGCATAATTAAAAATGTCTTATTTAATAGGATAAGACGTAACCGATTGCGAAAGTAACTGATAGTTAGAACTCAATGTTGCCTATTTACTAAGATTGTGCATTGCGGTGAACGTGTTCAGACAGATCTGTGATATAATACCACTTACACTTTGGACTACTCTGTGTCTCAATATTTATCAATGATTATTTCTATTAAATGATGGATATCAGAGTAACAGACATCCTGGCGTGCACATTTGTAAAGCAAAGTTCACTATATTGACAAGTTTGACGGAGCCGAAATGTAAAACCAAATACAGGTAATCGTACGCGACACGTTAATGTGCGCTCATGCGTTGTATTACCTACATTTTTATTACGTAAATTATTTAATAAAGAATCGGTAGTGGATGATAAAGCTACAGTTTGATTCGACTGTCATTATATATTGAATAATTTGATTGATAATTTGATAATGTATCGGTTAGGTTAGGTTAGTCGCGCCGTCTCCTGTACGTCGACTGACCAATTAGTTTTATATAACGATTAATATTGAATACCAGTCGTGCATCAAATGCAGATCGAGGCCGAGGTCTGGCTCATTGTCACAGCTCTGTGTGTATGCGCGCCTGAACCATATTTTATTGGTTCGTGCAATTCTGTTATAATTTGCATCAATGTCACATCGATATTAAAAGTTAGACACTTCAATATTGTTCAATGTAATCGGACTATGAAATTGGTTCAATATGACGACACTGTTTTATTGTTTTTGTTAGGTTATTTTTATTTAGCTCTTTGAATACAACTTTACCAGTTGCTCTGTGACAATGTGGCTGCAACGGGCTGTGAAATATGTTTGTCGAAACACAACTATGTTTGTCGAACAGTTCTCTATCTAAAGGTAGTTGTTAGTTACATGAACACTAGAGTTACACTATGAGTTTGTTACGTTATTTTTTCTAAAACATGAGTTCATTATATAATTACAACGGAATACATGGGACCCAGAGTCGGAAACCCCTCTATGGGGCAATAATGTTAAAAGTTAAAATAATACTGTTAGATATCGTATGCACAATAGAGTTGTTAGACAGATATTTATTTCGAATGATTTCAGTTTTACGGAAACTATGCCACTTTTATGTACTGACGCTCTTCAAAAAAAGTATTGTCTAGTCTTTATTTGCGATTGTATGTAGTAAGGGTGTAGGATTTTTTTTTTCTCGAACTGACTACACTATTGACCTAGCAAGGTCTTAACAGCTTCACCGGACTACTAAGGCGAGCGCTTAAGGCACTCAGCCGACTTTATATTGGCAACCAGCTCAAGGGTGCACGGCACACCTCGGCTTGGCTGTTGCCCGTTGCATACAAAATCGCGACCTATCTGAGCTAACCTAGCTAACTATTCATATATGTTTGAGTTGTTCAAACGTATATGAGTACCAAGCATATCCGCCTCAACAACTCCTCCATATATTTTTGTCGGAAAAATTGAGAGTTTTTCAGTTCGATAAGGGAAAAAAATTTAACAAAAATAACCCTTCCACCAAGATGTTTAGCGTGTAGACGTGCACGTGTGTGGACGTGATCGTGTAGTGTTGTAGCAGTGATGTATGGGTGTGTCACCGTATCGCGCAAGCAACGCACTCAAGGGCTCCCTACCGAGGGATCGAACCTAGGCTTGAGCCGCTGCCGTGGGAGGCCTAATCGGGTGTAAGGGTGTAGGAAAACTGGGAACTTTTACGGTATACGGTGTGTACTGCAAACAGCAAGAGATACGCTGGCCGATGTGTATGTGTACAGCCCGTTAAATGATCAACGAATGTCATCAGTGTAGAGTGTAGGCAGAGTTCTTTGCTATAGCAGTATGGTACTGATGATCAGGAACCGGTCTACTTATTAAACAGTTTAACTACTCCGAAATAAATTATTTTTTCATTTTCACCCGTATTGCTGAATCAAGTGCGCGCACCAGATATATTATTTTAGGTTTAAGAGTGAACACGAGGCGGATCACCTTTACTATGACCTCGGTTTAATATCCGTAGAAGGTGTCGAGGTATTGCGCCTGATCACATCGGGTTGCGCAAAAGCACACCGCACTACACTGGAGCGGCCGGCAGCGCATTGCTGGCCGGTGACCTTCTCTGAACTACTTTTACCCGAATTTTCCATTTCTGATATCATACATAGGGATATGAAGCATGAAATCTATTTATTGCGATGAAATGTAATATAACATAGGCGAGAAGGTGAAGTGTCTCTATCGATCAGTACAGATATTTAAACTACTGATTTTACTTGAAATTCCGTGAGAGTATGACGCCAAATACAGATTGTTTTAAGCGAGTGATGTCATGTGGCGGAGCAAAGACCGTGACCCACAGTTTACTTCGCAATTCATGTATATACTTGGTGTTGTTAAATGTTCTAATCATTAAATATATACCTCATTGTTAGCTTGGAAAACACGATAAAATATACACTACTGAATATTCTGAATCTGGATGTGGTAAAGGCGGACGTAAAGAAGAATAACCTTATACAAAATGTTGCCAAAGACAGGCATATGAAGGAGACCCTGATATCAGGGCGTGAAAACACCAGGATTAAGAAGAAGAAGATACACTGCTTAGTGCTAAATATTTACACAGTTTAAAAGGTTTTACAGTCATATCGTTACGTAACGTTTTCCGAGTAGCTTCACAGTACGTACAAACCAATAATTGACACTTGATGTCGCGCTATACACTCGTAACATTTAATTGTTAAGTGTATGCCACGACCTGAGCAATCATGATCCATTAAGTCTGTCAAGTATTAATTTGAGTGTAAAGGTAACGAGGCCACAGCCGCGTCGCGCGCCACGTGATTTACCGAAGAACAAGGTTCAGAACCGGATCGCCTTCTGTTCTTATTTCTGTTTGTGAAAATTGTTTTTTAAAAATGTTAAAATATTTAATATCACGACATTTACATATTTTAAAATTGCATTACTCCATAATATTATAGGTAATAAGCATCCTCAATGTACTACATATCCATAGAGCATTATTATAAAGCTTTAGACATTTTTTGTTTTATCACTAAAAACAGTAGTACATGGAAATACCAAAGAGATTTAAAAAACGATTTATGCCTTAAATTATCGTAGAAATAGAAGTTCAGAATGTACGTTAAGCGACAACGAGTTAAGAACGCGGGTGGGACGTGTGACGCGGTGCAGATATCGAGAAGACATTCTCGTTGATCAGGATGCCGTTATTTTATGTAGAAGCACCTTGTCCTTTTTTATATTCATTATATTGATAGTATTAATAGTATTGCATATGTGTGTGTGTAGTTTATGTAAAAAAGTTATGTAATGATGCATAATATTGTAAAAAATGAGGTCGCTCTAAGAACTGATACAAAATATCATGGACGGGAGTCATGATAACTAAAAAAATGGAAAAGCATTACGTTGGCTTGAACAAGTGCCTCGTAATCGCGTGCAGAATTATAACCACCACGTCCCTCATCCTTGTATTGCTCTAGACATCTTTCTGTATCAACATGAATGTGCAAATTACAGAAAATGAGAACTTGAATAAAGCATTTAGTATTAACCCGATAATAAAAACCTATCACAAATCTATTTACAGTCAGTCTTGTGACGTTTATGATAGTGATTTCCCAGAGCTCCCAAGTTTGTATATTATATCTACTCTAAAAATAATAAAGTAAACATACAGATAGATACATTCAAAATATAAAGTGCGCTGTTTACTGAAATGGTTAAGACTTTCAGTGACCGCAATAACCTCACTCTCTCGTCACGGAACTAATGAATGTCTCAGAGTATAGTGGAGCCTCACTTATTATTCACTATGAGCACAGTATTCACTGAGATTTATAATAAACATTAACCCTTCGTGTCGTTCACAAGACATATAGATTATTTTTTGCAAACATTATTATTCTTTTCAAAGAAGATCCCCTGTATAATCTCTACTATATCTCGAGCGTTTTCGATTAGTAAATGAAGGAACTAAATAGGGTTGTAGACTTTATGTACCTGTCTGTTTATTATATGCTTTAAAGAGTGCGGTTGTAACTGCGTAATCATCAACAACCATGTCGTTTACATTTTTTGATTGCCAAATTAATTTCGTACAGGATGATGGTTCCATTTTATAGTCGGGTTTAGCTTCTTCTTGGGACTTTACTTAATTGAATTTTCTTTTCTCGAACTGACTACGCTATTTACCTAGCGAGGTCTTAACAGCTTCACCGGACTACAAACGTACTTGAGTATAACTATTCATAGAACTAAATCTTGATCTCCTTCAAAAACTTAGATCTGGATGGTTTAATTCTAACTTCTTCCATCACCAACTTTATTAACTGAGTAATAAATTGAATTCATGACATTATAGAATTTAGCAGATAAGTGATTATATGATACATAGTTGTATCATTAGCATAGAGACACATAATACGTGGTAAGACGAGTACCTAACTAATTGATTATAAAAAAAATATCTCTCATTTGCCATGTCTCATCACTACACTTATACTCGACGTCACATCGCGTCGTATGACGTTGCGGCGTGAAAACATTGTAAATATTAGATGTCCATTAGCTAAAGTGTTGTTACATTTGATTTATATTTTAAAATACGTAGTTTGCACAGTATAAATTCAACGTAGGTTACAATGGACGTGAGGTTGCGTTCACACGCTTAAATGATATTTGCAGAATGTACGAGTGTTAAGGGGCGCGGCGAGGTGGTGACACAATCCGGGGGCAAGGTGAAGGCTGTGCGTCTCTCGTACGAGTATGTATCGGAGACGCGAGAATTGTGAGTACTCATAGCGTAACGCGCTGAGATGCGCACATTTCATTGTTATCAGCGTCGCTTGAAGTCGTCCCACGCGGCTCTTATTGTTATATACTCGTTAATAATTCGCAGTACGCGGTGCGGTGGTTTTACGTGTATTTACCATTACTATCATTAATATTAAAGGAAATAGCCATGATGTCACGTGTTGTCATGTCATGTTTGTTACATGTTGACTGACACGTATACTTAACGTTATGAAATTTATCTTTATAGCATAGTACGTTCTAAGAAAGTACTGCACAACAATGGTCTCTTTTGTTTTTTCTGTAGACATTTTGTAAAATTAAATATTTTAAAACACCTACTTATTATTATCATAATTTACTTAAAAAAATACCAGACAATTATTTCATAACTAGACAGGGTTTATATAAATCACAGGTATTTAAAAATCCCCAGACAGATATAAAGTATTTCAGTTTATTGAACCAAGTAATATGCATTTAGAAAACTCAGTAACTCTGATACTGTGGGTATAGTTGACATGGTGATGTCGGGACAATGGTATATGTATTCATTAGCTAATTATTGTTCGTCAGTCTGCCTGTCCATAGACAGGTATAAGAAGAAAGGATAACTAATAGTTTCACTATCTTACTTCATCGAATCATTAATTTTTGACAAAATTACGTGTATTAAAAACGTATTCTTTTTTCTGTATAAAGATATGAATGTGAGCAAACTAAAATATACGGAAAGGAGTTTTGACGGGATTTGGGTCTGCCATGTAGTGGATTTTATATTTTATTCATGATCTTGTGTTATTTGATTCTGTATTTTATAAAATTGGTGGTGTTTTACGGTTCGGTTATTGTGTACAAGTGAAGTGAATGGAAAATAATACTATGTAATCTGAAATGCCGCAAAAACTCCTTGGAAAGTTCTAACAAGGGAGCCACCACCTTGTTGGAACAATTAAATAATCACACGACACTTGAAATATTATTAACTACTAGACAATAGCAGTAATAATCTGGAAGACTGGCGTAGTCCGGTGAAGCTGTAAAGATCTGGCAAGGCCAATAGTGTCGTCAGTTAGAAAATAAAGACTGGAAAATTGGTTACCAAAAATAAGATTTAAAAAAGTATACGGGAAATGAATTAAGTAAAAATTGAGATATATTTGCCAAAATTAAAACTTTATCTATAACACGAGTATACCTTTCTAATATTGAAAAAAAAATCATAATCGGATTGGTAGTACCAGGGATTCCCCGAATACAAAACGATAAAAATATGGAATATAGCTTAAATGTTTAGCTAATCTGTCTGCGATATACAAAGAAAATGTACCAAAATCCATTCAGAATTTCATTAATTATAAATTTTACTTTCGTCGATTATCCTGGCAAATTCTTTTTTTTCGAACTGACTACGCTATTGAACCAGCAAGGTCTCATCACCATCACTGGACTACCTGTAGAATCCCGCGTTTTATGAGACAATAATTCCAGATGTAACCTTGTAATATTAGTAGTTACTGTGTCAAGTTTCGTCAAAATCGGTTCAGTACTTTTAAAGTGATGAGTGTTCACAGGGACAAATAGACAGATAAAAAGTGTGAAAGGATTATTTTTGGCTTCTATATCGATAAAAAAGTATACCCTGATTATAATTTTCAAAAAATATTTAATGTACAGTTTCGTTATAGTATATAGATTTACGATGAAATACTTTATTTATGTCTACGTAAATAATGACTAATGATGTAACGCAATACCAATAAAAGTTATAAAAAATAATAAATTAACTTTTTATATAAACAGTTATATAAAGTAATAAAATATAGATGTTGCGATAGAATTTTTCATTTATGGAAGTGTAAAAAAGTATGACATTAGTCGTAATATTGATTAAACAGCTATATAAAGCAATAAAATATTAAATAATAAAGTAATAAAATTGGAGTTAATCAGATTGCAACATCTATCGATATTTACGCATTTCGCATGTTATATGAGGTGCGATGTTGAACTCTATGATCCATGTAAACATATGCCATTGTTATGAAATGAAGTTTTCGTTTAGCGAGGCTATAAACATATGGTAAGTGACAAGTTTCATAAGGGGTGATGGCTGATAGTTCACGATGTCAAGAATATAACCTGTGTAATTCCGAATTCATAAAAAATACCGTCACATATCTTAAAAGTTATGGTAATGCCACAATGAAATTTTTTTCTTTATGAATGTTTATTTTAAAGAAAAAAAACTATTTTCTTAGAAATATTGTTCATGATTGGAAATTAGTCTGGATATCAGTTGAAGATATCGATTTTATGGGAAGTAAATGCGTTATATATGTATTTCAATGAGTAATGTTCTATTGTCAAAAGGAATTAAAGTTGTGAATATGTTTCTAGAAACCGGTGATTCGATATTGAAGATTGTTTAATTCACTACATTACACTTATAACTTACTTCTAGCTTAACTATGTCTTATTATTATAATTTCATAAATGTTAACAAAATTATAGAGGCAAGTACTAATTATACACAGGTTTGACTTTGGTGAGATATAATGAGGTGGAGATTTTTGGCTATTTTTTCTTGAATTATGACATAATAATTCTCTGCTTTTAGAAAGTGAAGTAAACTAATCAAAATGTTTGACACCTTGCCAAATGCTACCAAAATGATTTACCATAAAAACCTATGAATTTAGAATTTTCTCAATAGTATCCAAATAGGTATAATAATTTAATAAACATGTGTGTTTTTGATTGAGTTACATTTAAGTGAGCTGTTTTCCCCTTTTAATAGTCAACGCATTTCTGTGTGCGTAAAAGTATTTTTTAAAGAATAGATGGCACAATTGTTGTAATGTAGCACAATCTAAACACTTTTTTTTTTCAAAATGAGAATGCTGTTGACCTAGAAAGGTCTTTACAGCCTTACCGAACTATTGAGGCGAGCGCTGAAGGCACTCAGCCGATTTGGGATGTTTGACAAAAGTCGGATTGGGCTGTCACCTGTTTTGTGCAAAAATCGCGACCTATCTGAGATAACCTAAGCTACTATAACGTATATGAGTTATTGAAACATGCATGTGTACTAAGCATGCGTGCCTCAACAACTCCTATATGTATTTTGTGTCGGAAAAATGAATCTAAAGACAGCAGTGACTAGTCATTTATCAAACTATCCATCACCTATCATTTTCTTATATACTCGTACATGAGTTTATTGCTAGTATTTCTATTCAGATAACAATTACTACCTATAAAGAAGCTCTAGACGACATCCCGCTAGTCTTACATTTTCATGTTATGTTAAAATTCTCAAAGTATAGATAAAATAAATAAAATATATTGAGTGCTGAGCACCGTTGCATTTACATATTAGACTGCATATTGAGGCGATACTCTATTTTCGTAGGTCTCGCAATTTGCTAGTCTATCTAAAAAAAGTAACTCTATAATCAGAATGTATGTGTATACAAATTATATACTTAACCTTTTTTTAACATAATTCGAGTCCTTCCCTTCATGGGCTTAATCGAAACACAATCGTCAAAGTAAATTTTGAAATGTAGTTGTGCTTTGCAGTGTTGTATTCTGTAACTGTACATTTATTGAATAACACTAATATCTCATACGAAATACAGCTATACAATGTAATTAACTTCGACTGATAATTATAAATACTCGTTAAAATATCTGTGTGAGTTATTTATGTTTTAAAATTATGATATTTACAAAATATCAGTTACGTATATTTTTACAATCGTAAACACGTAAAGTTTAAATTTTTTCACGAAATTCTAATCTAATTTATTTAGAACTTAACTGCAAATTTTTGTTGATAATATTATAAGAAAATATATAAACAAATGCAACATACACTTCATAGTATACGTACATTGGGAATTTTTTTATTACTGTTATCTAATTCAGTACATAAATTGTATATAAATTTTTTTTCCGAACTGACTACGCTATTGGCCTTAATTTTTTTGGCCTTTACAGCTTCACTGAACTACTAAGGCGAGCGCTTAAGGCACTCAGCCGATTTTTTTTTTCGAAATGACTACGCTATCGACCCAGCAAGGTCTTAACAGCTTCACTGGACTACTAAGGCGAGCGCTTAAGGCACTCAGCCGATTTTATTTTGGCAACCAGCTCAAGGGTGCACGGCACGCCTCGGCTTGGCTGTTGCCTGTTGCATGCAAAATCGCGACCTATCTTAGCTAACCTAGCTAACTATTCATATACGTATGAGTTGTTGAAACGTATATGTGCACCAAGCATACACGCCTGAACAACTCCTCCATATATTTATTATCGGAAAATTGAGAGTTTTTCAGTTCGATAAGGGAAAAAAACTAAATCCTTCCACTCTCATGTGTAAGCGTGCACGTGTGTGGGGGTGATCATGTAGTGTTGTAGCGGTGATGTATATTTGTGTATCACCGTATCGCGCAAGCAACGCACTCAAGGGCTCCCTACCGAGGGATCGAACCTAGCATGAGCCGCTGCCGTGGGAGACCTAATCGGGTAGTAAAATAATATCCTTGACAGTAACTTTGGACGGAACAAAAAGGCTGAATATTTATTCAACTGACTATGTTTGACTCAGATTACTAGAGAATCGTTAAAAGATCCAACAGTAGAAAGAGAAAATGATTGGAAATAAAGTATTTAATGAATGTTTGTGATAGCGCATGTGCAGTGTGTACAAAACTAAATAATAAACTGTACATATAGCGGCAACTGTGTGCCTACTCTCTGGGGTATGCGTTTGGTTACGTTACGTATACACTCGTGAGGCCACAAAAATTATAAGCCTTTTACTGCAATTAAATGGCAAGTAGCGCGACCTTCGTTTTAAACTTTTAAATTATAAAAATGAATAAATTGCACACTGAACTGTTCACACAGCGATTTCTTTTATGAATTTCCTGTTGTATGTAAAAATGATCTCAGTATGACAAGTAGTACTTTACAAAAATAAGTTTTAATTTTATCCAGATACGGATATGTTAAATTACAAATCAAGTTAACATGTCAAATGTCAACGCCTGAAAGTCGTTCTGCCAAGCTCCTGATTTTCAGTAAATTATTCAAATGTGTATAAAGCATATATTTAGTATACTTAGTAGCAGTTTCGCAAGTGTACCCGCTTATTGCTGATATAATGTCTATACTAATATTGTCAATTTTATGTCAAAAGGTAATTCACACGTGTTTTAAAACAGCATTATCATGTCTATAAAATGTATTCTTATGGCTTCTGTAAAAAGTTCGCACCGCGAGATGTGTTTTTAATTATCATAAATAGTACTGTGTTAAAACACTTTCCGAGCTACACAGTATTTCATTTTTCTGTCGTTAATATATTTATTTATACCTAGTTTTTCTCGTCTTCGCTCATGTAGGTTTGACCTATTCCTCGAGAGTAGTAATTTCTGGATATAACGTACTGGATGTTCTTTTCTGTACACGTGACAATGTATATGTAAAAATTCATTATAAATGGTTCATTATTTAAGGCGTGAAAGTAAATTTATTTTAAGACAATTTTACACTTCACCTACACATAAAGCGCGTTTAAATTGTTTGTTGCGAAATTATAGGGATTTTATACAAGTATAGTAATTTTATAGATTACTTTATAAATATTATCTAGACTTATTTATTTCTACGTAAATATAGAATCCTATATATATATATATATATATATCCTATAGAATCCTGAATGCTAATTTATAACTCTCATGAAGAATCTTGTAAAGACTGCTCGCGATGCCGTATTACGAGTGTGTTGTGTGTGTAGAAAACAGATATTAGTTGACATTTCTTAGACCATTATGATGCTGGTAAATAATTGATAAGATTTGTACCATAACATTTGTTTTAGTAATGCGACCTGCACCACGGTTTCGGCGTCATACGATGGCGCACGTGTGCGGTCGATAAAAAACACACGAAGTCCACAATATGAAGGGTGTCGAAGTGCCGATATAGGGGCTCGCGGCCCACTTTCTACAAGCACGGTTGAACCGTCTTTGCCAAAAAACACAACGAGGTCGCGTCGTGAATATAGCTGCGGTGGCGATCGTACCGCGGACATTGTTTTGCAACACTAACGGTGAACTAGTGTCATAGTACGGCGTGCACTACCACGTTACACAAAACTGCGTACTACCCTTTAAGAAACTAACAAACATACCAGTAAACAAAATACACAATATTCATTATTTTTTAATTATATCAGTAAAGGTCGAATGTTCTGTAATACCATAACGTAAGATAAGCAATACTTCACCTGACCACATAATAAAACAATGTAAGTAATTAATGAACGCTGTGTTATTATTTAATAGTTTTTTTTTTTAATAAGGCAAGGCCAGTTTACCGCGTAAAGGATACCAAGGTTTCTATTGATTTTCATACTAAACGTTGATATTGTTATTATACATTTTGATTTATTTTCCTGTGAGAGCAAATCAGTAAAGAAGGCTATAGTCATGGCGTTGCTTTGTCAATGCACGCAATATATTGATGTAATAGTTAGTTATGCATGTAGCCAGGAAATTAGATTAACGACAATAAATGCTGATTGTTTTTTTTGTTCCTAACAAGAATACAGAATGAAGGAGAATGCCGCGCGGTGATGCTGGCGCCCGCTATCCTTTATCACGATTTTGTAAATGATATTAATCATTCATCGTTTCTATGTATTCACTTTTACGATTACGGGTTGCTTACTAGAAACTGGTAATGCAAGATATCTGTATAACGCATCATTTAAACTAAACAGTGTAAAAGTAATCTATCGAGTGAGCAAATATATCGGCGATGCAGAGATGGCATGTGCGCTCGGGAAAACGGAAGCTCTTCACTACGAAGATGACACCAAGATCCGCGTCAGTGTGTCAGTAGGTTGCGCAAGAGCGGTCAGTTCCGCGCGTAAATTGCTACACATGGTTGCGGTGGATTGATTTATTGGTGTTGTAGCGGGCGCGGCGCAACGCTTTCGCCGGGCTCGAGGTCGATGACCTCTGTGTGCTGATAATTATTCGAGTTAAGTGTTAGCAACATCGTGCTTTTGTAATTGTCGATGATATATTTATTATATGCATAGAAAACACTTGTGAGCTCTCTGAATGTTTTTGTGGACGTTTTCAGCAAGAGAACATTCACAGCTTACTACGGACCACTGTGCTTTGTTCAAATACACTAGCGGCCACGCCGACTTTCCCGATTTGCTTTGACTTCAAACTTGATGAGCCATCTGTTATGATTTTTTTTAATGCCAGAGCTAAAAAGGGTTTAAACAACACTAACAACAGGCTCCATACTGAGAAAATGGCCATTATTCAAAATACAATTTGAATAATTTAAATAGAATAAGTATAACTAAGTGTTAATTACGCTATGTGCTACGAAATATGAATTAGGATTTGATTAGTGTTAGAACAATTAATACGATGTTATATTAGAATTGTAGTTTCGCCATAAAAATGCCCACACAACAAAATTACAAAAGCGAATTATTAAAATTATTTGTATTTTAAGGAGAATATCGTTATCATAATTATAAAATAGTACTTATAATTAACTAATTTAAAATATGTAGATATTTGGTTTACTAATATTATGAGTATGTGTATTATTATATCCCTATCCGCCGCAATCTATTGTACAGCTTAGCCCTGTGAATTTATGGCGGGTTTCCGATATAGAATATATAAACAATATACAATGTATATAAATAGCTGAATGTCAATAGATATACGAAAATGTTATGTTATTCAATAACTATTGTAGATACCGGAAGTTGCATTTCGAACTTTTACACAATTTGACTAAGAAAACATATGCGCTTAGAAGTATTGCGATTGTAACATACGCGCAGGAAACAGCGCGGCGTCATCGGATGTCAACGAAATACGTAAGAACACGTAACAGAGCGCAGGGTGACGACACACATACGAGAGGTCAAACTGTCTTGAGATTTTTCTCTTGTGCATATACAGTACACGTGTGAAGAATCCTTTAGAATATAATTTTTGTTTTGATAATAATAAACGTGCCAATGTTCGATTCCGTCCACGGTCTCATGGTCAAGAGTTTCTATCAATACCTATCAATCAATCTATATTCTATCAATAGGAAATTCCTTTCCATGTCGCCATGATCATCGACAACATGAACCTTATTCCCATTGTCAATGGTCTATCGTCCATTTTTATTTTTATAAATGTATGAAGTGTACAACGTGTAACTATAGTAATAATGACACCGAATCTCTTTTAGTTGCTCAAATGTAAGAGCGTTAGGAGGATCGTTAAAATTATAGACAATTAGTTAATTTTAATTAGGATTTTTTAAAGTTATTTACATTTGTCTCTCAATATGGTATTCTATTTAAATAAATATTAATATCATACTGTATGATTTAACGTAGTAATCAGAACGTACAACGTAATCGAATTTAATTTAATTGAATGTAACGCTTTCTTTTTAACTCAATGTCGCTCGATGTGGGTCAGGTAAATAATTAATTTTAACCAACAGAGTGGACTAGACAACGCTCAGATGATTATGCAGGGGCGGTGATAAAGTATCGATAATAGTTTTTAACATATTTTTGAATTGGAGGTCAGTATGTGACCTGTATCAGGTTTTGACCTTGACCAAAAGGTTCGCAGGAGTTTGGGTTGGCTGGGATATAATCCGGCGCAGTTTAAAGTCATGTTAATATTGGACTTAAACTGATTGTATATAAAAAACCGTGACTTGTACCATAAAAATTAAATAAAATTATAGTTCGAAAGAATTAAATTTAAATCATATGAAAGCAAGAGTGAAGCATTGTGAACGAATGTGTTTTTAAACCGTATGGTTGGGCGGGCGGCGCGTCGTGAGCAGCGTGCACGCGGGGATCACTGTGTTTGATGCAGTATGATTTGCATAATGTGTCCGTGTTTCGATTTGCTATTTATTGTAGCTCTATAAACAATATTAGTATTTAAATTGTATATAAAATTTACAGAGATGAAACATTGGGACTTTACAACAATGCGATATACTTTTTTAATAGAATGATGTTGGTGATAAAGAGTGATGTCTTTATAATATATATAACAGAGGCTATATTACAAAATCACATTCGTAGCGAGTCCATATTGATATGCGTTACAGAAAAGAGACTCGCGTTATGTTTATGTACGAGTTCTGGTTACTAATGAGATGATTGGAACATGTGGGACGTTTCGGACAATTTGTTAATGTACACAAAACAGTTTGAAATAACTATAACAAGCACAAAGTGTATCGCAATTACAACAGCGACGGGTTCGCCTCGAGCTCCACTGTTACCGAGATCGTCTCCGTGTTCTTGGTCTGGCTCACTGTGGCAACCGGTCGCAAATTGTAATTGCGATCGCGCACGCGGCGACATCTGTCGACGTGCACATTATAGCTTCTAGTGGACACTCACGGGAGGCTGCGGCGGCGCGATGAACTTGCTGGACGCGTGGTGACGAGTTGAGCGCGCGCGACCGAATGCTGCGAAGGCTTGCTCGCCGGCGCGCTCTACCCGCCTCGACCACACCGCCCGCGCTCCTCTTGAACCCCTCCCACGCCTTCTCTTGCCGGACGAACCTCTCACCTTCCTTCAGGTTTACCCCGGCACAGTTTTCCAACTGAAAATTTTCAGAGAACCATGCACCAATCTTATCAAGAACGTTCTGTGATCGATAGATAGAACCGAATGCATTGCTTCACGAAATTGTAACTATAAATAAATGTAGTATGCATTGGTAAATAATAGTAGATACTAATTGTGATAAAATATGATAAACGTGAAGAGACACTTACGCAGGCCGGCATGACAGCGGTGACCAGCGATGGATAGTATGTCTCTCGGTGGTCGCCACTGTTTTTGGATTGTACTATGCTTACCATCAGGCATTGTACAGTCACTTTGCCGAGCTACAATAAAAAAAAAAAAAAAAAAAAGCTTAACACAATCCGATTACTTTTCTATGTAATGTAATAGTTTAGATAATTATTTTAAAATCGTGTATAGCGATAATACATTCGTGTTGTAATAAAAACTTTGTCTCTGAGTGAGATTTACACGTTACAGATACGTAGTACTAGTATTGACATTGCTATTATCATTAAATAGTGTAAAACAAAGTGCTCTGCCACGCCTGTTTGTCTGTCTGTTCACGATAAACTCATAAACTACTGAATGAATTTTCATGGCGTTTTCACCAGTAGATAAAGTGATTCACGAGGGAGGTTTACGTACATAATTTGTCAAGGTTTTTCTTATTGTCAGGGCAGTACAATATCCACTGTGCTCGCTAGTTTATAATATAAGTGATATATTACGAACCAGTTAACTTTTACGTTTACGAGATACATTTCCGTGAACTTTCATATCCTTGATCTTAAAATCTTAATATATGTATGATATAGGTAATTTGTCCCTTTTACTGAGTTTAACAATAACGTGGAGTTGAGGCGTCATTAAACGACTCGACCTTCATCAAAGTAAAATGTGATTTGAAGGTGTGAAAAGTTTATATGTATATTATATTTAAAATTTAAAAAAAGTCTTACACTTAGTATATTTATAATATAGAGAATATTACCGACGAACTGCATTTTGTTATAATAAAACTGTTTTATCCAATGAGTGCTAACACTATAAATGAAAGATGAGTTTGTTTGTTTGTTTGTTACGCTTGCACGTCTTAACTACTCAATCGATCGTCATTACCCTTTGTATACACACTGTTACGAGTAGAGAAAATAACATAAAGTATATTTCATCCAGAAATAATGTATAGTTTACCAGAAATATATCAAAACTGTATTAAATAGAGCAAAACCGCGAGCAAAAGCTACTATAATTGAATTTGCGATGTTTATTATAAGAAAGCGGTGAACAGTGAGACACGTAGTATGTTTCGTAGGTGGTAGTGCCACGCTGAAGCTATAACTGGCTTCAGCATAAATGGGTTGGTTCGCCCGGGGTAGTATCACCCTCTCATAGAAAACCGGCGTGGAATGACAGTGATTGGATTATTGCGTTTCGTTCGGTCAGTGAGAGCGCCGGAGGCCCACCTCTCCCTCTCCCTCCCCCTCTCCTTTTCCCCTTCCTGTTCCCCTCTCCCCCAACACAGGCTCGCAACGCACTTGCGACTCTCCTAGTGTTGCATGGACTCTCATGGACGGTGGTGATCACTTAACATCAGGTGACCCTCCTATTCGTCAGCCGTCTCTCTGCGTTTATTATCGTCATATACTTTTGAGCATCATACGCTTACTACATACTATATATACATTGTATTAGAACGCGCAACTTCAATTCGTGTCCACTATCGTATATTTTATTAGAAATCTTCGTTTTTCAGCACCTCTTTAGATACTGTTTTGTAACTAACATTTATATATGCATCCATAGGCATGTAATTGTAACAGAAAGTTTTCAAGTTATGGTATCCCGTGGTATCGAGATAAAGTGTTAGTAGTGATAGGGGTTCTATATGACGTAACTGTGATTCACGACGTAATGATAGTAATATCCTAATTACAACAAACCCAGACCTGAAGCTTATCAAAAACTGGCATATAGCTACAGCAATTTGCCTATTAGAATGGAATTTAATGACACCATAAATCGTTACAAAGAATGAAGCTTTTGAGAGGCAATTACAACATTTTTCAATGTACTAGCTTATGTGTAAATCGCATCGGAGGGTCGCGGGGTCAGTGTGTTGGAGGATTGGTGGCTCGGGGGGTTTGCGGAGGTGTATCAATATGGTTACCGTATCGCAGATGAAGAATAATTTGAATAGTCGTAGTGTTTATAATATGCATTCGTTAATGAGTTGAGTTTATAAGGAGAGCACTGTAACGCGCTTACAAAATACATATTATATAATTTTCTAATTATTAAGAATCTGAATTTTGAGTAATATTCTTGTAACTCCATCCATAATTTTATTTTCTTTGTAAAATATCATTCGTTATTTCAAATCGATCGCCTTTCAAGCGATAATAAGCACAAAACGTTTAGTGATGTACTCAGCCACCACTGCGAAATCATTTATTATCTTATGTACAAATGTGAATTTGATAAAGAAACTGTCATGATACAATTTTCACTGGACGCTAGGTTAATCTCGTATTATGTTTGTTTGATTTGACGTGTCTCGACAAGAACCTGCCAGTGTGTTCTGTTTGCTGTACTACACAGTCAACTCCTTGTTTATACTTTGCTTGCAACCAACAACAAAAAAACGAAGTACCGAGTTGTCGTATTGACAGTCTTAGTTGCTATACTGTAGGCGCTGGTGTGGTGGGGCTGGGGGAAGGGGGTGCGACGGGCGGCAATGGCGGAGGTCATGTCAGGTGAAGGCCTTCATTGCGACAGCGTCGCACTTCTCGGCACAACATTTATTATCATTAATATTTTTATATTTATTTACATTTCTGTGAGAACGCCCTCGCCCTGCCTGCCGCGATTCACTGCCTCTCCCCACCCCCTGGGGCAATTCATTTCATTTGATTAGTTCAAAAATACCTTGGCTTAGTTATTGGACATTATTAAAAAAACGAGTCTATTAGGTTATGCACAGATTAATTTGATTCGCAGTTTAACTCGGAACAACTCAAATGATATGACCTTTTTAGTTATTCTCGTTATTAGTGTTTAAACCTTGGTTAGTGTGGTACAAACACTAGCCACAGACGTTATACAGTCGCCGGCTTCGCGGCGTCGCGAAGGCACGTTAGTGTTAAACATGAGACTAATGTGCTGCTGTTAAAAACCATATTTGTCGCTGAAAATTTGTCCCTTTAAATGCCATTGGTTAATAATGTTAATGTACTTGTTTATATCATGAATAAAATAGACACTGACAAATAATAATGTAATCAAATATTGTACAGATTTATATATATTACTCAAATTGTAGTCGACGGCCACAGGTACAGTGAAGGTTATCATAGTGTATAATTTTAATAAAATTAATATGATAAAACAGTAATATGAAGTAACGTATTATAGAAAACTATTGACAACAATAAAAAGAAAAAAAATGTTAATACGTGTATAATAATTTTGTTAACAATAGTATAATTATTTAAAAATAATTAAGATGACAAGTAAGATATTATCATTTCTAAAAATAATTCTATTGTTTCTCCTGAGAATCTCTCTGATGTTAGCGAGATTGTTTTTCGCGAAATACTTTGTAAGTTCCGTTTAGCAATCTATTTGAAGATAAAGTTATATTTATTGTCGAGAAAAGGAGCCGCACATTCGAGATGCCATTTACAGCTTAACATCAGCACCATGTCTAATAACTCTGTTTTATTGAAATGATTCTTAATATTTACTCGCTCTCTCATTATAACGGCTCAATCGATCATCATGAAATTTTACATAAATTTTACACGATACCTGAAAGTAATATGCGATACTTTTCATCCTGAAAAAGTTCTGTACCAAAGGCCGCAAACAAAAGTTAGTCTTAAAATTCATCAACTGAATCGAATATTATATATTTTTATCTTCAAACTTAAGAGACAGCAGTATATTTATTTTTGCCTAATAATTATATAGCTGCACGTCAGCATGAATTATTTAGCAAACCGGCATACTGTGCGGCAGCACATTTCCATTCATCCCTCCTTTCAGTGCTTCGACATCGTAATCAAGTCTTGATACAGTTCCCACTAGTTAACTTCTTTGCTGGAGAGTGAAAAGAACTGTGCGCTACTTTTAAGATTTTTTGTGAGAGGTTGAAATAAGTGGAAAGTTTTATTCTTTAGTATGAAGTTAATATGTATATATTTTGTTTCAATTTTAAATATTTGGTTTACGTAGTATAGAAGTATCTGTTGAACAATACAAATAAATAAATAATCATAATAAATAAATATTGGTTTATGCCACTCAATATTGCTTTGGTTCGAGAGCAGGTGGCACTTTCGAATAACCTGCGACGTCGCGCTTTACTTTTAAATATGACATCCGCTATGATATGGACGGCGGCATCACCTGGCATACTTCGTGCTGTATTCAGTCAATTCAATATTAGCAAGAGACCGCTCCCAACACTACAACGATACTGAATTGATCAAACAATAATATAAAAAAGAGACGTGTTGCAACAGTTAGTCTGAACCCACGCATTTGTATAATATTATCCTATTATACTTGAAATCAATCGTGTATTAAAGCCCAAAGAAGAGTTTTATGTATTTTCTGAAGCATTAAATGAATACTGTCAGGTCAAGGTAAAGAAGGTTGATTATTACTATTGCGATGACTTTAAGAATTCGATATAAAAATTTACGTAACTCCAACCCATAAAAATTGTTAACTTTTGTGAACAAAAACACCATATTCACAATGAACTTATTACTATAATTAATTGATAAGTAAATGTACAACTTTCAACAAAATGTTTATTTTAACACAAAAGAATGAGTGCATTATTACAAGAGATGGCGTCATAGTGCATACGAGTCTATAGTAAACAATATCCAAGGCGCGAAATTTAAACTTACAATCAACATTTTATTTTAACAAAAATAATAAATATCCATATTAAAATATTGCATGAAACCTTAAAAATACGCAATTCGTGTACACTCTAGATACCTCTCGATAGCCCACAATTATCGTACAGTATTAAATTATTTTACGAAAATTGAAATAATATTCTTTCCGTCTCTTGATAATATTTCTGAAAATAATTCTGGTGTGTCGGCTACTGTTGAAATAATTTCAAGCCGCTTTTCTAAAACCTATACAGTAATAAAGTAAATTAACTTTCAAAAAGCTTGAAAAAGACAATAAAAAACCTAATTGTTTTTATCAGGTGTTTATCATCTGTTAAAATACTCTTAATTTTTTTTAAATCTGGCCGCATAATAATATTTCATTGTTCTATATTACTTTTTACTTAATTCTATCTACTTGTTTCTGGTTGAATTAACACAATTAAAGTTGTGTCTAAAATTATTTTTCTCAATATTGATAATAATTACAATCGTTTGAGCTTACTTCATAAAAGTATTTTTCCTATTCAATATATTTAATAAAACCCTCTCCTATATCCATTAAATTTTGATAAAAAAATACAATATTCCTATATAGTGTGTAGTATCACATACAATGAGTATAGGTCTTACATCAGAATAATACAAGCATAAATACATTGCCTAAATTAGATAAAATGTAAAAAAATTCAGTATTAATATATATTTGTAAAAGATTAAAAAAAATAACTAAGAGCTATATTGGCGTTAGAGTTAAAAAATATATGATGTGATCTAAATTAGTATTATGACAAAAATGATTTCTTGATTGTAATGAATATACTTCAAAGGTAAAATAATCGATTTAATCGTTGTTCTACCTGTAATGTAACGTGGGTCCCAGTTTACTTTCAACTTATAATGCGAGCGAAGCCGCAAGCAAAGCTTAGTCATTTACAAAAATATAAACGCAAACCAAGTTGCAATCTGCAGCATGTAAGCAATATAGCTTAACGTTATTTAAGCTGTTATATATTAGACTTCAACGCACTCTGTATATATTTTTTTCTCGAACTGACTACGCTATTGATCTAGCAAGGTTTTAACAGCTTCACAGGACTAAGGATTATTTTTTATACATATCTAATTTAAATTTCACGAAAATACATGTTTTATTTATATTCTTACCTATTATGTGTATAGATTATCATTCTCTTAAACGAACGTATCTCGGTCATTACAAATTCGGATGTAGCTTGTAAGGTAGGTTTCGTTTTGATTTCTGGTTTGGGTTGAATACGTTTGGCAGCTGCATTCAAGAACCAGTTTAATGACTGGAATAAAGATTAAAATGTCAAAATCGTAGAACACATAGCTGAATAGCATCATTCTACAATCAGAGCGTGCTACGACCTCGTCCGGGAAATAACGATTGTGCCGCCATGGTTGAACAGTCAACTTGCTGGTACCGGGATATATTTATTCCTTTTTTTGTTTAGTTAGGTCAAGGTTAAGGACACCTAATCGAAAATTTAAAGGTTTATTCTACATGTAAGCATTCAGACGATATATAGCAAGGTGCGCATATGTGTTTAACTAATGTATGGTTAGCATCGACTCTATGAATAGTTCAGTTCGACTCACGTCGTAGTATTTAAAGCAACAGTACAAGAGTTTCGGCCACTTCTGCACCCTTAAATTGGTTGCCATTTGGTCGAGTGCCTTAAGCGCTCATCCTTAAAGCCAGTTAGATCAACAGCATCTAGTCATTTTGAAAAGAAAACATATAGCGCTTAACTTCCGGGGTGATCACATTCAAACATGTCTACGACAAAATAAGAAAACATAAAATGTTGCAATGAGTTCTATTAACAGTTGAAATGTTTGCAGATTTTGTCGTTTAAAAAAACCACATAGCACGCAACATCCGGTGTGATTATATTGAAATATGTCTACGTTAGAATAAGTAAACGTAAAATATTGCAATGAGTTCCTATAACACCTGAAGTGCCTCATTACAGTTGAAATAGATGTTATCTGCCGCCTCTGATGCTATTATCATTACATAATTTTTTGATGCGATCATGGCTGACCGGATATAACACGATACTAACAAACACACCACTCGCTTCGAACTTGTTTTAGGAAATACGTATAGATTGTTACATAAATTATTTAATTATGTCTATTCACCTACCTTTCATTTTGATCGAGTTCATTATTTAACATTCAACAGCAAAACGTTCATATTAATGTGATTATTGCGACACGACACGATGCGCTGCGGCTGCTGATTCGGATCACGGATATGATAGGCCTTATAAAGTTTTATTAAAGAGTTTATCGCTTTGCTATAGTAACCCAACTTCATTATTTTGGATATGTTTAGGCGCTGACAATGCTTATTATAAATCATTAGTCAAATAAAAATTTATTGTTATAACAACATATTTGAAACAGACCGAAGAGTAAAAAATAGCCAAAAAAATAATAATACAAGTGTGGAACGTTTGCGATTGCTAATCGATTCATGGATCGGTAATTAACAATTTTATTCTTGAGCAAATGTAATAAACTTCTATGTGAGTTTTCTTAACCATAGCATTGCATACACTATTTGGTATAAATATATGCAGAACATATTTTTCGTTATTTTTTTACCTTACTTAATTTTTAAATTTCCCCCATTTTATAATAGTATACTAAGGACCTTTTTATTTATTTAAAGATGGTGAATTTCGCTAGTACTATTGCCACCTTTTGCAGAAATTAGACATTTCGTTCGTTGGTAAATTAATTACAAATTTGTTTAGATTTTTTTTTTATATATTATCAATATAAGTAAATATAGATGCTTGTAAGGCGTATTACTACTTTAACGGGCCTACTATTTACAGGTGTAATGTAAAAAGTGTTGTGAATACTACCATCAGTCGGAAAACATTAATGATATACAATTAATATATAAGAAAAGTTGCCGGAAATAATAGATTTAATAATGTAATTGTTATTGTGGTAATTTTAGGTAACTTAATTAATTATACAAACATAATTTTATTCTTGGTAATAATTCAGGGCCAAGACCCTTCGCCCATATTAAATCTGACGAAGGTTTTTATCAGTTGAAAAGTAGACAACAAACATTATTTTTATAAGAAACAGTGCTTGTACGTATATTCAATAAATTTAATGCGTCACCTTCGATGTTAAAATAAACTGAAAGTAAACTGCGCTCGGAGCCGGTTACGTAAACGCACCCGCTCCGAGTCGAGGCGACCCGAATGCAGTTCACGTATAACGTTATTAATATAATGTAATATGGTATTTTCCTTAAATATTATACAAGGTCACGTCCGGATTTATATTTGGACTTTTAGAACTTTCCATCTGTATTGTTTATAATGTATGCATTAAGGTTATTGTTCGATGCAACCTGCTTGGTTATTCTCCGAATATAATATAGTAAATTACAATACCAGTAAAATAATTTCTTATGTCATAGTTATAACCCGACATAGCGAGATGCGGTGTGACGTTAATGAAAGTGTGAGGCAAACCGTAATGCAGCAATGCTGATGATTGATTGTGATCTAGTTTACTACATAAGCCTATAAACTTTTGTATTGGACCAAACTGATGACTAGAACAATTTTAAAAGCACTTGTATTCTCATGCAAAGAGATCACGATTATAAATGTAAACAAAGGTCATTTTTACAGTTACTTCGCAACAGTATCTCTTTCGTTGTATTTATTTAATTTAATATAGTATAAGCTAAGTGATGTTCTAATGATTATTCTTTCAAAATGTCTAGAAAGATTAGAGCTAGATACTATATAACACACAACGTTTGAGACGACATATAGCGGGGGACGACGCTTTTGAAGTTACTTATTAAAGGAGTATATTGACACTGTTTGGGCACACTAAACACGTTTAACTACGTTTAAATGTACCTTATATCTTCATACGAAATAATGCCAACATTCAATATAAGCTAGCGTTCCAATGAACTAGTTCGAAGGCTTTTGGGAACTACACCTCATAGAGCTATCATTATACTTGGATATAACATATTATTAAAAATAACGTTACACTATAACATTGTGAACTTAATTTATTGTGCGACTTAAATATGTATAGAATACGTAGAATAAAAATAATATATTCATCAGCATAAATAATAAAAGTATTGATTTTAGATGTATTTCAATAAGTAGTTTGTATACAATCATTGTACGAAATGAAGTGTATGTGTGAAAATTATGTAATGTATAATGCCTTAATATGTTATTTAGAATTGTATTTGATTGAAGAAGGCGATACTTTGCGAAAATCCACCTTAGTATTCAATTTAGAATTGTACAAGAAAATTATTTCTATAATTGTAGTGAATAAATAATAATCACTATAGATAAATAGTTCAACGCAAAGATGGCACTATATAGTGCGGTGCCGACCGACAGGATATGACACACTCACACACATCGTTGTTTGGCAATCTATTTGCAATTAAAAAGAACTAGATTCATAAGTTTGGTGTGGTTTAACGTAACATCATAAACGGATACAGGTATGATATTATAATCTAGATATGGAAATGTAGGTATCAGTTGCATCATGTGTTGCGCACTCGAGTTCGTCATACCTGTTTAATAATGTGATCTGAGAGGGTGCAGCGCGTCTCCGTGATCTATCCCAATATAATTATTTATTGATCGTTTGCATGGGAACCGACACGAGATATGCAACGTGCAATACAGATGCGGACGCGGCAACTCCAGAAGAACTATGATGCTATTTTCAACTTCATATAAAGAATAATCTGGATAACTCCTCGATAGCGTGTATACCTGTTGTTTCTACTTAACTACTGAGTAATTTAAAGAAGTTATGAAATGTTTTGATCGAATTAAACACAAAATTAAAAGTACAACAAGTTAACGTACTACATCGAAGAGACAAAAGTACGAATGTACTAAATGTATTTTAAAAAACTAATTATGCTCTTATATTTACACAATATTTCAACATAACTGAGTACTGCTCTTGACGACATATAACTGCTTTAAACTCGATGAAGAAACTGAGGTAGAAGATAGAATCTTAAAACGTACTTGCTGATATTGATAACTAAGCCATTATATACAGAGTGAAAGCGGAGGAAATGCCACTAGAATTCTGATCTCGTCATTTCAACACACGTAAAACTAGAAATAGCAGGATAATATGTTATGAAGTTACGTTGGCTAGTAAGAAGAGCGATGCTACAAACCGCCGGTACGGACGTAATTTTCGCAGCTATATCACGACCGGCTATATACGATATGCGACCCTACATTTTTGACATTGTTTTATAATCATTTTAAATAGCGCATTGTGATATAGATGTCAGTTGAGAATAAATATTTTATATGATCTAAATGATCTGTATAACATTGCTTAATAATATTCATAGACATAGAGGTTTATATTTGCATTGTTATGTAAGAGTACTGAATTATATTAAATCAGTGAGTTCATTATTTCGAAACCAGTGGAGCGAACCCGCGGCTCGTAGAGCTCCGTTACACTATGTAATGTGTAAAATACTTTTCCTTACTATTTAATTACAGATCTTAGCGTGAGCCCTACTAAGGCTAGATCCGTCTCGTATTATTTATCGTTTTACTTGGAATTTGTAATCTCCACTGCATCTCGGAGACTCGGAATTTTGAACAAGGTGCGACGGTTTTTTACGCCTGATCAGTTATATCTTCTTTACAAGGCACAAGTTCGGCCTTGCGTGGAATACTGTTCGCGCCTTTGGGATGGTTCCGCGAAGTACCTACTGGAAGCCTTGGACAGGTTGCAGAGACGGGCTGTCCGCATTGTTAATGATGCAGACATTACAGAGTTTATAGAGCCGCTTCAACTGCGCAGGGACATTGCCTCACTGAGCGTGTTCTACCGCCTGTATCATGGCGAGTGTTCTGCAGAGTTGTTCAATTTAATCCCTTCTTCTCCTTTTCACAACCGAACCACGCGCGCTGGTCTACGGAGCCACAGTTTTACGGTAAACCCTATATGGGCTCGAACCAAAAAGTTCGCAACATCCTATCTTTGCCGTACCGTGAAGCTGTGGAACAATCTCCCAGCTAGTGTGTTCCCTCCTTCTTATAATATGGGGTCCTTCAAGCGTAACTTGAAGAGGCATTTACGCAGGCCGGCATGACAGCGACGACCGACGAAGGATGACGTATTTCTCGGCAGTCGCCGTTGTTTTTGGATTGCACTGTGCTTACCATCAGGCACAGTGCAATCACTTTGCCGTGCTACTATAAAAAAAAAAAAAAAAAAATCGTGTTCGCGAATAATATGCTTGAATACTTTGCCTTACAATAAAACCTCTGTAGCTGTCTACCGCCATGGAGTTGGGGCGATCGCGATGGCTTCAACGTTCGAAAAACAATTGACTAAAAAAATGTCTGCAAACTATCGTCTGTTATAGTGAGTACTATTTTATAAATTTGAATTCTTTTAAAGGCATTTTCATGGTCCTTCGAGCCGGATGTGTAATAAAACAATTTAAAAAGTGGTAATTAAATTGTGTATGGTGTTGGAATTGTGAAAAAACTTACGTGAGCATAAAACTTTACAAATTTAAATTCTAACAAAATCGTGTGGTGAATTATCGAATGATACATACGCGTATTCTGAAAGATTCGCGTAATTCAAGTCATATTTCCCCAACGGTTTTCGGTTAGTGCCTACTTGCCTATATACATAAAAGCCAAGGTAAACGTTTGAAAATATGGATAAAATAAACCAACTGATATCATGTCAAATGGATAGATTGGAAAAAATACAGAGATCACAAATTAATTTCAGCAAATGTCCGAAAAGTAGGATAACTATATCATATATTGAGACTCGCTTAGAAAACTTAGAACAAATTTGGAAATTGTTTATCGGTTGCCATGAAGATATCATAGGTTGTGTGGAAAGCGACAAGAAACAAGGTATAGCATACTTTTCTAAAGATATTTATTATGAATGTGAGGAGGTTTATATAAACCACAAAGGCTATTTAAAAATAAAACTTCAAGAACTCGCACCTATCACCACAGCAAAACAAACAACACTTTCACAACATGCATTGCCACATATGGAACCAAATCTACCTCGTATTAACATCCCCTTGTTCTCAGGAAAGTATACGGAATGGCCATCTTTTCACGATATTTATGTAAGTTTAATTCATAATAATTCAAGATTAGATGATGTGCAAAAACTTCATTATTTGAAAACAAGTTTGAGCGGAGAAGCGGAATCTCTCTTGAGAAGTATACCGATTACATCGCAAAACTATTCCGAAGCATGGGAGACTCTTAAAAAAAGGTATAATAATAAGAGATATATATCCAATTGCATATTTAGAAGATTATTTAGTTTAAAAAACTTAACCACTGAATCTGATTACAACATCAAACAAATTTTAGATACAACATCAGAATGTTTGAGCTCTCTAAAGAACTTAGGTTTACCCACCTCCGCATGGGATGCTATTATGGTTTACATGACAGCAACTAAACTCGATAATGAGAGCTACAGATTGTGGGAGCAACACATAGCTGATCACTCAACTGATTTTGTTTCGCTAGATGTTTTATTTCATTTTTTAGAAACTAGATTCAGAACTTTGGAAATGTTACAGTGCAATACTAAAACTATAAAAACAAAGTCATTTCATGCTGCCGTCACCACTTCTAAAAAGACACCGCAATGCTCATTCTGTAATAGTGAAGAACATTATATATATCAGTGTAAACAGTTCGCAAAAAAGGATTATAAGACTCGTTATGCATTTGTACAAAACAATAATCTTTGTTTCAACTGTTTGATCCCAAACCATTCAGCTTTCCTATGTAAGAGGACTACATGCTGTAAAGTATGTCAGAAAAAACATCACTCATTGTTGCACCCTGAAAAAAGAGATTCAAATACATACAAACAGACGTTAGTAGAGGAAGCAAAACAGGCAGACCAATCTCCATCTGTGTCACATTTTTCAAACAACCCTGGTCAAGTTTTATTAGCTACAGCACTGGTAGATATTACTACAAGTAACGGACAAACACATGTCTATCGTGCACTCATTGATCAGGGATCACAGAGCTCGTTTGTGTCAGAGAACTTTGCTCAAGCAACAGGCTTGAAGCGTTGTAAAATCAACAGCGAGTTTTACCTAAGTGAAGGAAAAACAATACATTCAAGTTCTATGATTGAATTTGAATTAAAGTCGAGATATAACACAAACTTCACCTTATGGGTACAAGCATATGTAATCAGTCGTATCACAACATACCTACCTCAAAAACAGGTCGTATTGTTCGATTGGCCAGAGATAGATACAATTACACTGGCAGACCCTGGCTTTCATCAACCAGGAAGAATTGACATGTTACTAGGAGCTGGTGTCACTAGTAAGATTATGAGGCAAGGTCTATTGAGAAGTCCAGTTGGCATCATAGCACAAAATACACAACTAGGATGGATCATTTCAGGTGACACAAATACAACTATTAAAAACAACAAAATTGTAAGCATGCATTCCTGTGTGTGTGAAAACAACATGCTGAAACAATTTTGGGAACTAGAAAGGGAATCAATAACGACAATAAAAAATTTAACAAAGGAAGAAGAAACGTGTGAAGAAATCTATAAGGCAACTACAGTGAGAACAGAAACAGGAAGGTACAAGGTGAATTTACCCTTTCAAGAAAATATAAATACACCTGTAGATAAATGTGGGAAAACACAAAATATAGCGACATCTAGGTTTCTACAACTGGAAAAAAGATTACTCAATAATCCAAAATTAAAAGATGAATATATAAGAGTAATACAAGAATATCAAGAACTAGGACATATGTCATTGGTAGATGAAGACAAAGAGGATGCAGTATATTTGCCTCATCATGCAGTGATTAGAGAAGACAAGGATACCACCAAGGTCAGAGTGGTATTTGATGCCTCTTGCAAGGGTACGGGGGGTTCATCATTAAATAATACCTTGCTTACAGGACCTACACTACAGGTCGATTTGCGTACATTGCTGATGAAGTGGAGAAAATACAAAGTTGTTTTAGTTAGTGACATAGTTAAAATGTACAGGCAGATACTGGTAGCCGATGAGCATGTTGATTACCAACGTTTCATCTGGAGAGAGAACCCTGAAGAGCGTTGTAAGACTTATAAACTGTTGACTGTTACTTTTGGAACAGCATCAGCTCCATTTCTTGCTGTACGTACACTATTACAATTAGCAGAGGATGATGGCAAGCAGTATCCTATTGCTGCTGAGATAGTAAGACACTCCTTTTATATGGATGACTTAATGTTTAGTTGTCACAGTGTTTCCGAAGCTTTCGAATCATATAAACAACTAACTCAACTTTTAAAGTGTGGAGGTTTCGAGTTACAAAAATGGTCTAGCAATTCTGATGATTTGTTAGATAAAATATCTGAGAAGAAGGGAGTACAACCTCATGCGTTTGAAATTAAATTTGATCAGGTTATAAAAATTCTTGGCCTGTCATGGGACAGACACGAGGATGTATTCAAATTTTCCGTTAATTTACCAAAAATGTCAGGTGGAGTGACTAAGCGAACTATTTTGTCAGACATAGCTCGTTTATTTGACCCTTTTGGATGGTTGGCACCAACCATAGTACTTGCAAAGGTTTTGATTCAGAAACTCTGGTTGTGTACGGCAGGGTGGGATGATCAATTACCAACAGAACTGGAAAGAGAGTGGGTAACTTACCGAGGACAGTTGCCGCACCTACAACATATTACAATTAATAGATGGATTCAGATACGACCTAATACTTTACAAGTAGAACTCCATGGATTTGCGGATGCATCTACAACTGCCTATGCAGCGGTATTGTATGTAAGAGTTATTACTGATGAAAGTATTTATGTTACATTATTAGAGAGTAAGACTAAGGTTGCACCTCTAAAACAAGTTTCTGTGCCAAGATTGGAATTATGTGCAGCTGTTTTACTTGCCAGATTACTATCAGAGGCAAGCAAGGTTTTGGAAATATCTGCAAATAATATCTATGCCTACACAGATTCAATGGTTGTTATAGCTTGGATTCAATCACAGCCAATTAGATGGCAAACATTCGTTGCCAACAGAGTCGCAGAAATTCAAGGACTATTAGATAATGACAGATGGAGCCATGTGAAATCAGAGTCTAATCCAGCAGATATAGCATCAAGAGGAGTTTTCCCTTCAGAATTAAAAAACAAAACATTGTGGTGGCATGGTCCACAATGGTTGAGCCAAAAGCTAGTCAAACAAAATAAGCCTCATGTTCCTCATATAGAATTAGAACAAAGAAAACCAATGATTAATGTATTCCATTGCAATATTGATAAAAACATTTATGATCAGTTTTCTTCTTTAAGCAGAATGTTAAGAGTTCTATCTTACTGTAGAAGATTCCTACGTTTGAAAGAAAAGAAAGAAACTAGAAAACTACAAACATATTATTTGACAGTCAGAGAATTAGAGGAAACTTTAAACATATTGATAAGAATGGATCAGGAGAAACATTTTCAAGAAGAAATAGAAGACTTAAGACTTAAAAATCGAGTAAAACAAAGAAGCGCCTTGAAAACTCTGTCGCCTTTCATACTAGAAGGATATTTAAGAGTGGGTGGTCGGTTACAAGGGGCTAAAGTACCTCAAGAAATAAAACATCCCATTATTTTGCCTAAGGAATCAAACTTAACCCAACTGATTATCAAGGATGCACACTTAAAGCTATTACACGGTGGAAATTTACTAACAATAAACTACATAAGATCACGATACTGGGTTATAGGTTTGAAAGCTCTTGTCAAAAGGTGCATTAACAAATGTATCATTTGTGTGAAATATAAAGCTAATATAACACAGCCACGTATGGGAGAGCTACCAGAACAAAGAATACAACCTGGGAGACCTTTTGAGACAAGTGGGGTAGACTATGCAGGACCTATTCAAATTAGAACTTCTAAGGGTCGCGGTCACAAATCCTACAAGGGATACATTTGCCTATTTATTTGCTTTGTAACTAAGGCGATTCATCTAGAAGCTGTAAGTGATCTATCGACTCAGGGTTTTATGGCAGCTTTTAGAAGATTTGTAGCTCGACGTGGCCACTGTTCTAATTTATGGAGTGACAATGGCACAAATTTCGTTGGTGCCGCTAAAAAGTTGAAGGTTTTGTTCACGAGGTGCCAAGATAATTCACAACCAGTAATAGCACAGATGTTGGCTAATGATGGGACTACGTGGCACTTCATTCCTCCACGGGCTCCCAATTTCGGTGGTCTCTGGGAAGCAGGAGTGAAGTCAGTAAAGACACACCTAATGAAAGTTTTGGGAAATTCAACCCTAACGTATGAGGAGCTGGCAACTTTACTCGCTCAGATAGAGGCCTGTCTAAATTCGCGACCAATTTGTGGATTGAATGATCATCCTGATGATATCAGTGCACTAACTCCATCGCATTTTTTGGTTGGTGAACCATTAGTTGCGATACCTGATAATAAAAATTATACACTACCCATGACCCCATTAGATAGATGGAGATTAGTTCAACGGATTACAGGCCATTTTTGGCAACGATGGAGCACAGAGTATTTACACGTTCTACAGCAGAGACATAAGTGGCAAAATAAGACCAGTGCACCAAACATAGGTGATGTTGTTCTAGTTAAGGAACTTTCGTTACCTCCTACAAAATGGCTTATGGCACGAGTAGTAGGCACACATCCGGGGCCGGATGGGGAAATTAGAGTGGTGACTTTGAGAAGCAGTATTGGCTTCTTCAAGCGACCAGTATCAAAGCTGGTTGCTTTGCCAATTTTTAATTAAAACAATTACGCGCACGGTGGGCGGCTGCAGGAAGAACGGAGTTCTTGGTGGGCGGAATGTTCGCGAATAATATGCTTGAATACTTTGCCTTACAATAAAACCTCTGTAGCTGTCTACCGCCATGGAGTTGGGGCGATCGCGATGGCTTCAACGTTCGAAAAACAATTGACTACAAAAATGTCTGCAAACTATCGTCTGTTATAGTGAGTACTATTTTATAAATTTGAATTCTTTTAAAGGCATTTTCAAATCGTTTATATCAGGCTTTATAATATAAAAAATCTCATTTTCGTTTTTTTATGGTTTACAATTATTATTATTATTTAAAACATCTATAATAAGAACACACATTCTGTGAAATTTTAATACGCTTCCAAAGATATGAAGGACAGTGTACACTAAGTAATAGTAAAAACCATTAAATGTCATGTTGCGTAATGTATTCGTACAGTATAACTACACTATCAATATTGCCGGGTGAGTGTTAGTGAGTGCGCGCGAGGTTGTAATCATTCCATGATAAACCCACGTGAACTATAAAGTCATTGCTAGGGGTTAATAAAGCTTCTTAAATGGTTCATTGTTTATCAAACCATCTTTTTGGTTTTTGATTTCGTGGAAGTCGTAGTAGTCCAGTGGTTTGACGAGTGTCATATCTACCCGATGTCCGCAGAATCGAATTTATTTATTTATTTAAGGCACACATTACAGATAAGAAATACAACTATGTTTACAATTACAATGTATATTTTATTTTAAGTCTGCTAGATTATCCTAAATTATATGTATGCACATCTATTGCTTAATAAATACAATCATGAAATTATATATGAGATTATATATATATATTAAGAAGAGAATCTGTGTTTATATATTATACAACGAAATTTACTCAGACTAAGATGAAATATGTCTATGTTGATATCGGCACAGCAGGCGACACAGCCAGTAACAGTATTGTATGAGCGACACATATTCACAATCGGATTCTTAAAAGACACATTATTTTTATAAACAGGAATATGAAACAATCTACTGCAACGACCCCTAAAGTTGGTGTTAAAGTTAAGCAAATATATAATTCACTATTTTATATAGGTATATTAATTCACTTGTCTTCTGCTAGACAACGATGATATTTTAAAATATTGAGCACGTTCATGGCGACTAGGGAGTTGTCTTAGCATCCCATGTCTAAGACAGAGTGTGTTTAGACAGCGTGTCTGGATTCGTTCAAGGTTCTTTATATGAACTGTGTAATAGGGAGACCATACTTTGTAGGTGTAGGTGTTGTAAGATTATACAAAGATTGTAGGTGGTAGAGCCCCGCTGAAGCTATTTTTGGTTTCAGCATGAATGGGTTGGCTCCTCCGGAGTAGTACCACTCCTCTCACAGATAACGGACGTGAAATAACAGTGCTTGCATTGTTGTGTTTCGTTCGGTCAGTGAGAGAGCCGGAGGCTCACGTCCCTTCCTCTATCCTGCTTTCCCTTTCCTTCCCCTCCCCATTCTCCCATATACAGGCTGGCAACGCACTTGCGACGTCCCTGATGTCGCTAGTGTCTATGGACGGTGGTGATCACTTAACATCACGTGACCCACCTGTTCGTTTGCCTCCTTTGATGTTACAAAAAAAAAAAAATACAGAAGCGTATTCGAATATAGGTCTTACTAGATTTTTGTACAGATAAAACATAGACATGAGCCTTTTAAATATCTTAGTGATACGAAATAGAAAGCCTTACTTTTGCTAATAATGTGGTTGTAGTGTGGACGGAATGATAATTTACTATCAAATATAACACCAAGATCTCTGGCTACTTCCTTATGTTCAATTGAGTAGTTACCTATTTTATAATTATACTGAAATTTAGGAATTGTAGTTGCAAATGATATCAAAAAGCACTTTTTAATATTCAGATACATGTAATTTAAGTTACACCATTCGTTGATATTGTCAATATCGTTTTGTAATAGAACACAATCATTAGCATTACGTATTGATCGAAAAACTTTTAAGTCATCAGCGTATAATAAGCATTCACTATGCAGGTAGTTTACTAAATAAATCAATATAAGCAATAAAGGTCCCAAATGTGAACCTTGAGGTACCCCCGAAGTAATGAAGATGGGACATGACACATATCCTTTGATTGCAACTATTTGAATGCGGCGAGATATGTAAGATTCTACCCAACGAAGTAAGTTTCCATGGATTCCATATGCACAAAGTTTTTTAATGAGAAGAGTATGATTGACTTTATCAAATGCCTTAGCAAAGTTCATATAAATGGAATCCACCTGCTGACGATTATTAAAAGAATTACAGATATAACTTTTATAAAAAAGCAAATTACTAATTGTAGAACGACCACTAACAAAACCATGCTGGAAGAGAGAAATATGTTGTTTGAGGTGATTATATATATGAGGGTAGATGAGAGACTCAAATATTTTACCCATGCAAGATAAAATACTTACAGGTCTATAATTTTCACATTTGGTTTTATCACCACATTTAAATATTGGAATTATAAATGCATTTTTCCAGTGAGCAGGAAAAACTCCAGAAGCTAGAGATCTGTTAAATATAATTTCAAGTGGTTCAATTATTTCATAAGCACACGCTTTAAGAAAGTATGAAGGGATATTATCAGGGCCAGCTCTTTATTATGATCTAGTTTTTTTATCGTATTAATTATTTCATCCCTTGAAATGTATACTCCGCACAAAGTCGAATTCTCTATTGTGTATACCGGTGTATTAGTTGAGTTCATAAAAGGTTCATAGACTGATTTGAAGTATTTGGAGAACAATTCGCATATCATTAGTGTATCATTAGCAACTTCATTATTGTATGTCAACGTTTGAGGAATGGAGTTATTGGAATTTTTTCTACTATTGACATATTTCCAAACTACTTTAATGTCTTCTGAAAGATTATCTTCTATCGACGAAATAAAAGATCTGTGGCATTCGTGGATCAGTTTTTTACTTCTTTGACGAAGGAGGTCAAACGTATCATAATCTGACATATCATGAGCAAACAAATTTTTCGGAATTTGCGTACATTTACTAATTTAAATTGGTAACAGTATCGATTGACGGTATAGAAAAACGTCGTGAGAAAACCAGAACTTGAGAATTGTTCTTGGAGTAACGATGTACGTGGAAAAACATAAAGCCGTGGGTTTCTTAGAGTTTCAAATTACCAATACGTCGTAATATGGCGTGGTGATTGTACCAATACGTTCCCTCGGCCCTATGGCCCTGCAGTAGGTATCTTTTTGTGCATAATATTTAGTATCTAAACAATAGGACCAAATTGTATGGCGTAAACGACGAATATGTGTAATTATCTTGACGACATTAAAATGATTGCACGTTGCGTTTAGTTTTTTAGAGCAGGTATGAGATGATCGGTTCAGAGGGACCATTGCGCTGCGGATATATCTGAGGCTATATTAGTATGGGAATAGCGGTACAGTTGCGCATTGCACTTCCGGTCTAGTCTACCCGGATTCACTCTGTAACCTTGGAACTGAAATTGACTTCATATTACTCACTTAGTCTCTTGTGTTTCAACATGTACCGAGAAAACACTCATTCAGTGTGTTTTGCAAGTGATGGTACTTCGACCATCGCTTTATTGTATTCTTACATACTCGAGGTGTGCTTCAAGCTCAGTCTAACAATATTGATATATTACATTGCTGCATAGTCAAAAATCCATTATAATAAATTTTATCATAGCGTTGTAAGTACGACATACAATTTGTATAAAGGCTTAAACATTTTTTCTAAACATAATACTTCGTATCAAAAATAGTTTCATTCAGGGCAATTAGTGCCATTGTGGTCAATCAATTAATAATGGACTTTGGGCTTAAGAACTATTCGGTTATCATTGAATTTACACTGATATTGTACAAACTTACATCACAAAAGAAGTAGATACCTGAATCAATTCGGTATAAGCTTGAGATTTAAATAAAAATAAAAGGTTTTTTTTTTAATGTTTACTGTTCAGTAATAAGACTCTTTAAGCAATATGACACGTAGAATATTGCGAGAACTCATTACTAATCACAATTTATTTCATTTTGATAACTCATCAGTCATAAACGATTACTCAACGCTCCTGTTACTTTCACTAATATTTGTTGCCAAATATTTTGTGTTATAAGTATTCATTTGCATGATTACCTTTACTACAAGTTATTAATAAAGTTCTGGAAATGTTTTGTTATAGTTGTATTCGTTAAACGAATGTTACGAATTTAAATTTCTAGAGTCATGAATCGGCTATTGCTTAAATGTCATTTATATTGTGTGGGCTCTGTCTTCGCTGAGCCGGTACAGCAACTGTTACGAGAAAGAGAGAGAGGGATCAACAGGACCCAGAACACGAATAACCGTACAGTTCACGCCTTATTAAAAAGTATGCAATAATTGCGATATTTTTAGTATTCAGTATGGTTATGCAATTTATTTATTCCGCATGCAGCTATATTTGTAAAAGTAAATGCTTCCCACGAAACAAATACGGTGACTCGGCGGTCGCCACACTCTGTTTACACTTTATCAAACAAATTTATTGCATTTATTTTTTAGATCATTATTACTTAATTCATATTTATGTGTTGTCATCCATACACATACAAACACATACAAACGAACAAGCAGTAACGGTTTTCAACGTATGTAATAGTTACTCTGGAGCGGCAGTTCATTGTGATACGGTTGTTATCGCGCAAAGCTCGGTGTACAGGTTGATTGTTATTTATAAGTGATCGCCTGACAATAAATCATAACGTTTTAGTTTTCACATCGAATATTGTTGAGGTTGTCGGTGCGCAGGCGCAGAGTAGTTATGGCAGTACCTCAGTCGGCGTCAACGTTTTACATTTAAATATCATCATCATCGTATTATTCACGTCGGACACCAGGCACCACTTGTGGAAGTAGTACCCGTGCTCGCACATGAACTATTCTCAACCTGTCCTTGAGAATACCAACCGATAACTAAATTCTATCAAAACTACTTTCCTATTGAATATTATGAATAAATAATATAAGGAGGGCTCGATTCGAAGATGTGCATAAAGTAAAATACGTTACGGTGACACAGTATATCCCGGTGTATGTTCCGTAATTTATTCTTCATAGAGCTGTATCGCTATGCTGGTGATATTGTGTCTGATTTGTCAGTTATCGGTCTCGTGTGACTGTGGATGAAATTAAATATAACGCCTTAGAATATGTTTTACGTTAAACAAGACCGTTTTTAGAAAGTCGGCGTCCTCAATCTTACTTTATTAGTTTTACGGTTTATGTTATGAGGCGGGAAATGTGTAACCGGGCCGGTTATAAAAACAAGGATGACGTTAATATGACTGATGTGAAACTGTGCTGATATAAAACAGTTACTTTGGTTCTATTGTCGATTGTATTTATCTCTTCAACGCTTCATTGTACATAACTATGTACTTGCTATGTATTGCTGATTAGATGAAGAACTTGGAGCTAAAAATTGCTTCGATATGTATATAAAACAGGTACATGCAAAGTGTATATTATATAATAACTAGCTGACCCGTACAACTTCGTCTGCACCAAATTGGTTATCACTGGTTTCAATTGTATTTTCAAACGCGAAAAAAATTAATAAAACTGTTAGCCGATCGCAGCCACAACTACTGTTTCCAATTTTGAATCCAATCCACGGACTCACTCAAACATATACCCAGATTATATGAGATTTTTTTTTAATTAGCCTAGAACGTTCGTAGCATCATCTACCAGGTTCAATTAAGATAAAAACTAACATACATAAAGTTAAATAAATTTCTGTACAACTTACTTTATCATAACTCTCTTCACTTGTATTAAAACCTTTTTATACTCCATTGTATTGAAGAAAAATATATGAACACTGCGTCGAAGTGTCAAACATCGCGTCGAAGTGTCAACTGTCATTTGCTTATAACTACTGTCTAAGAGTTAGAAACTGTTGCGAAAACGAATTTTAAATCTATTTCCAATATATTTTTTATAAATAATCTCTGTATCACTCACAACATAGTCGCCATCACCTTTTGGTAATTCATCTATGTTGATATGTTTATATTGTATATTATTCTACGTTGTTACACTGAATATTTGGCATTAAATTCATAATGTGTATTTGTCACACTTAATATTGGCGAAATTGCCTACATAGGCAGAGGCCATACCGGAAAGAATCAATCAAGCCAGCTTTATACATTATATTCATCCGAACTACGTCCGAGCTACCTTTCTGGCTACCGGTAAATGTTGCGTTTATTTGTGCATATCGTACCTTTACAAACAAAAATATTGATTTTTACATAATTTTAGGATGGTTTTTTTTTCACTAACTTTGAAACGTTATTAAAATGGAATTATTATAAAGACATTTTCAGTACACATTTTATTTTTCAGACTAATTCAGTTATTTACTCAATATTTAAACCGATTTATTGCTATAAAAATAATATGTGTATAGAACAACTAAGCTATAGGTATAGTTTAGTGCAGTACTGGCTGCACGATAAAGATAGCGATAATTGGAGCAGCGTATGTTATTGACGCATATATTTAAGATGGCGTAAGTGCTAAGCCATACATTTACGTTTATCGTTGTTTCATTTCACGCCCGCGTAACCACAGATCACACCACCGTAGTTTGGGGATAAATTTCGCTCCCGCACACCAGATTAGGCCCCCCTCGGCATCGCCTAAAGCCTAGGTCCGTTCCCTAGGCGTGGAGCCCTTGAATGCGCTTCTCGCGCGATACAGTAACACAAAATCTTACATCACTGCAACAACATTATACATATCACCCCCACACACGTGCACGTATCCACGCTTACACATGAAATTGGAAGTGTTTTGTTTCTTTCTCTTATCGAACTGAAATAGTTTAGAAAATTATCTGATACGAAATATATATAGGAGTTGTTGAGGTATGTATGCTTGGTACACATATATGTTCCAACAACTCATATATGTATGAATAGTTAGCTTAGGTCAGCTCAAATAGTTCGCGAATTGCACATTTCAGGCAACATCCCAAGCCGAGGTGATGTCTGACTGTGATAAATTCATGTTTTTAATTGCGTTTAAAAGGTACTTTAAAAAAAATGTTCCTAAACTTATTCATAAATCAAAATTTATCGAATCAAAATGCGCATTAAAAATACAACGTTAACCAGGTACCAGGTGTCCTAAATCTGTCTATTGATATATTGAAATTTGTGTAGGTGGTAGTGTCACGCTGAAGCTGTAACTGGTTTCAGAATGAATGGGTTGTCTCGTTCGGGCTTATACCACCCTCTCACAGAAAACTGACGTGAAATAACATTGCTTGCATTGTAGTGCTTCCTTCGGACAGTGAGAGCGCCGGAGACCAGCCTCTCTTCCCCTTTCCTCCTTTGTCTTCCCTTATCCTCCCCCATATACAGGTTGGCAACTCATTTGCGACACCCCTGGTGTTGCTAGTGTCTATAGACGGTGGTGTTCACTTAACATCACGTGACCCGCCTGTTCGTTTGCCTCCTATGATACAAAAAAATATATATATATTGATATATAAAAGAACCAGGTATTCTAAAATTCTTGTTCATCCAACGTTACCGGCTCTTGTACTAAGGTGTCGTAAAAAAGTCTAGTTACGTAGACACGTTAAAAGTGCACTGTCAATTAATTATAGACAAATAATTTGCAAAAAAATAAAATTGCGACTATAATTAAAGATCTAAGCTATCTTATCTCTCAAGTTGGACCAAATTGCATATTGCGTGCAAATTTGAACGAAATCTGTTAAGCGGTTTAGGAGTCCATCGCGGACAAACATCGTGACAGGAGATTTATATATATTAAGGTTACTACGTAAAGTATGTTAATATTCCACTGTTACAAGAAGAAGTCATGTTGGATACCGATGAAAGAATTTTGAAACTTATCTAATGAGGTACTAACGGCAAGCGAGTGTGAGTTCAACAATTGAAAATTTATTTTATTTACCTTTCAGATTTTACAAACTAAACAGAGTCTGTATTTTAGGAATCAGTATATGATTTAACACTCACGTTGTAATTACAACAGCACAAGTTGGTATATTACTAGTTAAAGGCTTGAAAAATATTGACTATCTGTTCATTTTCCTGTATCTGTGTTTAGATTTAGAAATAGTATTGTTAATATTTAGATATTTTACATTGTTGAATACTTACATCGTTTAATTGCTAATCATTTCAACTTAGTTCGATATTCAAATATATAATGATATTTTTTAAAGCAGAGCGAGGCTTTAAATAGGCGATCAGGTTTATTTAATTAAGAGTCCCTCCCAGTGGTTGAAGTAATTGAACTCTGCTTTGAGAAAGACAAATGAATAATAAAAAAGAAAGTTTTTCAATAGTATACGATAATATAAAGAAGGTAAAAACTGTCTTCTAACCACCACGACATCATCCTACTCAGGATTGTTAACAACTGAAAATGATATCAAATCTTTTCGCCGTAGCCGAAAACAAAATGATGCAGTTATTTATTGTAAGAAAGAGGTGGTAAAAGATACTCGTCAATTTTAAATGACTATATTCAAGTTACAGATTATAATGCTTTTATGCTTTGCAAGATTCACATTAATACCTTAAGATCCAGATTACGAACGTGGAATTGAGAGATTCTTGACTATAACAGGTAAATTATTTTATTGAGGATGCTAATACAATTGTACAACTGATTTATCGAAAATAGATTTTCCAACTATGAAGATCGAGATTGTGACACACATACGCAAGTGTACACACACACACACTCACACACTCACACAAACACACATGTACATGTACACGCACAACGCACTACACACACACAAACACGATAACGTATAATTATGTTATAACATTATTATACTTCAAATCGAGTGAGTGGATCTCTAGTATTGCGACACATGTTGGATAACTCCAATTTCAGGTCACGTTCACACTGACTATGCAGGTGAACCGCAGCGTCGAGTCGCCTGCCGCTTTCAAGCGTGCGAGAGCTTCACTCACCGTACGTGTAGGAGGATTCTCATACACCGAGCGGCTGCAACACAATTATTTATGCTGTCTGCAGTTAAGAAGATAATACGGTCCGACTTGACATGCGACGATTAGTACTGTACTGTACTACTGATCTACAACAAAAGCACATACTATAAACTGATTTGACGTTCAACTGCGTGCTCAATTTTTACATACAACATTTTATTGCACAAATAGATAAAACCATATAGAACAACTATTAAACCATTCGTTACAGTGAGCTATGGTTAGAGCGCACAAACATAGGTAATAAACAGTACATAAAAACTTAATATATTGTTGGTAATCATCAAATTTTATTATTGTCTATAATGTGACGTCGTTATTACATAAAGGACGACCTAAATATTTATATAATGTATGATTTTAACGATTTCCTACATCGCGTTTCTTCATTGTGTTCTCAAATTACCGATTTATTATTATAAACCGCAGTAATAAGAAGATCAAATTATTCTATTGAGACACGGCCGTTGTCTGTGATGGCTTTAATCCACTTCCCCATCACTGGTTCTATCTTCAAATTTTGTTACCTTATTCTTAATTTTATCAATTCTGGCAACATCACATATCCATATTATCATTCACATCTCTGTCACATCTACGCTTCTCTTATTCATCTGTTTCATAGCGTATTCAGATCCATAGAGCACCACTGCCCTTATAATACACACATATATATATATATATATATATATGTATATAGTATACTAATACATATTTCACATCGTATTAAAACATACGAGATAAATATTGAAATCGTCTCGTTCAGTAAACTCTTTATAAGGGATTATTTAAGTAAAAATGCATTTTCAGCATACTACATATTTAAAACGGTCTACACAATGAGAAAAATCTTATATATAAGTATTTTAATTAAATAAGTAAACATTTAGAGCGCATGTAATATTAATATTTTAAATTTGTACGGAACAAACAAACAAATAGATAAAAAACGAGTTAATGTTACTTTGTCATCAAGTTCCGAGTTGTGTTATATAACGACCAATGTGTTATGTGTTATTGTCATGTAATGCGGATTGTGTGCTACGAGTTTATGCGTGGTGCAAAGTGCATGGTGCAGGGCGCGGTATCATCACGATTCCTATACTTCTATTAGAATTTATTTAAGTAATTTAAGACAAAAAGAAAAAGAACATTAAAATGTGAAGTTAATTTTGTTTCAGTTTTTTCATTTAATTAATTTGTTTGCTCTAGCATATATGATCCCAAGAGGGTTGACACGGGCAGGCGTCCGATCGTAAAAATTAAGCCAAATCATACACTACAACATGATAAACATGTTGTACCAACTCTACTTAGGTGGGTTAAGGCCTTAAGGGTAAGATTAAAAAGAAGCTCTAGTATATAATATATCATAAACACCTATAATGAAGATTGTATTCAATAGAATCTATTCTTTAAAGATGCATGTTATGGACTATCCTTGTGTAAATCTTGTTGGCGCTCGAAATAAATAAAACAAAATAGATTTTATTCAAGTTTAATTAATGTGCGTTGAGTGAATTGTGAAGCTTGTGTGAACGATTAAATAATTAAAATGATATAGGTTTCGATGTGCCGGATGTATGCACTCGACCAGACACAACATGTAACACGATTGCACCCACACACGCTGCGCCGCGGTTTCACAGACATGACGTCATGTAAGCGAAATTATAATAAACAACTCTAATTATAAGTAAAAGTGTCTTGTTACTGTCATAGAATTAAATCTATCTTAGCATTCTACGTTTCATATCTGTATTATATTCGTAAAGGGCGAAAGAGCTCGCGGGGTGCGATTGGACAAGGCCCTCCTCTCCTTACGCAATACCTTATTTATGATCATCCGGTTATGTCGTTACCAATATCGAATCGATATGATTTTAACAAAGTAAATACTCTCAATTGTTTCAGTAGATATACTTTGTGTAGTACACAACTCTTATATACGTTGATCGTGATATACACATTTATCAAAGACTTTGTTTATCTTCATACGCTCTGAACGTAACATTCAGTTAACGATATTTGGATGTCATAAAAATTAAATATTCCTAAAAAATGTGTCCAGCTAATTTGGTAAACCTTTAAACAAATTAAATTCATTTAATAGTCAACCCCTGAAGTGACTTTATTGCATGATCACAGGCTGCGACACGCGACATCTTTATAATACTAAAACAACGGTGACATGTGATTTTAAAAGAGATGCGCATGTGTATTAAACTCTCCTTGCTCTGGCGCTAAAACCGTGATTTTTTTAGAATATGTCTATGCACAAAGTAAATCTTATTGATTTTTTTTTAATCTAATGTCATAGTAATTATATGTATCATCAGGACAACCCAGAACCGCTAGCTATATTCTATAATATTGTAATTGGTAATGTTACACTAGTTTATATTCATATGTTCACACCAAATGGCAATATTTTTTGTTCCATTACATTCAGCCTTACTCGTCTATATTGGATTATATTGGCTAACACGAACTATGTGTCTCCTATCAAGATTTCGTAAATGTGTGACCAGAAATACGCTATTCTATCTTGTTTATGAGAGTTTCAACTTGTTCTAGTGATAAGATTAATATTATCAGTGAAGTAAGCATGCAAGTAACATAAATAAACAAATAAACATGACCTGTGTCACTTATAATAAATAAGTTATATTTAAGCTTATTGAGGAGAACTAAAATAATAGTTATTCAGCGTCCTAGAGCAACGCGATCTCCGGCCACATTCATTTATAATTTTACACAGTATTCACTGACGGTATCACGGGAAAAGCGAAGGCTGTACAGAATATAACTATAGAGATGTTCTATTCACTGCAATCTCAACCATTATTATCGCATTGTTACTCTCGTAGTTATTAGCGAATGAAATGTGATGGTAATTTCTAACACAAAAAAGTTTCACCGGCTATCGCTGTTCTTCACGATGGAATAAACGTTTTTACGTAAAAAAATTACCTTAAATATTTACTTAAGTTTAGAGTACCTTTAACAGAATTGCATGTACTCGTATTTTTTTGGCTTTATGTTCACTTGTAAAAACAAGTATTAAAAACTGACTTTTTAATAAAAACTACGTTTATATTTTTATCGAATCAATACGAAAACAGTGAAAATTTTCTAAATATATTTTTAATTTAGTAGAGTTTCTGTATGACAAGCTGTTACAAATTAGTATTACCTAACTCCTTATTTTATCATTTCATGGTGCATAAATAGATACTTTAAAGTAATATTGCTAATATTATTAGAAAAGTAAGGCACTAGTCCTTGGGTTAATGTGTGTATGTTGATTGTAATTTTGATATTCATTTACACTGTAATGTCTATTTAAAGTATTTTGAAGGTTTCCGAATTGTACATGTAATCAGCAGTGAAGGGTCAGAGCATAAATGTAATTGACGAGGAGGGTGAGGTCGAAGGCTCCAACGCACTTCATTCGTGTGAGGTAGCTCACGGCTAATGCCTTCACTTATTACCTACGGATTCCGATTGCGACTAGCGACTCGCAACGAGTAAGTACATACGAATTATTTTTTTTATATACTACCTAATTACTGATTTTAATAGAAATATTTACTTTTAAACTTATGTTAAAAAGGCAACAACTGAACTTGTGGCTTTATTTTACTTTTTGAATTAAATTTATTGCTTATTGAAATATTTGACTTTGTTTTTAATGTGTGTCATTTTAGCTAAAGAAACTATTAATTTTTATCAAATTATATTTGTTGCAGGCTGAAAGAGATGTATGATACATCGCTCAGTACACGTTTTGAGTGGTAAAAGCATATTCTATTTATGTAGAAGCACGCATTTCAGTCCTACGCCTTCAGTATCTATTCCATTAAAAATAATTTAAGAATTTCCTCTATAATGAAAAAAATTACTGCATTCCGCATATTTTTTTTATTTTGGAATATTTGAAAGACAAAGTATATAATAATTCTAGAAGAGTGACCCAGTCCAAGCGTCCCACCGCGTATGGAACACACCTTTAGATGCATGAAATTAATAAGTTTAGGTGAAGCTTAATAAGTTTCAAGCCCTCTAGTGCCGCAAAGTGAGTGCAGCATACAGTCATCTATTACGTTTGTGTCCTCGAGAGTAGTCGAACGTCGCTGTAAAGCCGTAGAGCCCCCACCGCGGCGAGTCTTGGTTCACGGGTCGGTCGCGCGGCCGGCTCCCTGCAGTGCTCGCTCTCGCATGATGGTGTCCGCACGCTCACTCACCGCGCTCCTCGCCGCGCTCGTCACGCTGCTGGCGCTGTCCGCCGGCGCCCCCCAGCCTTCCGCCCCCGCCCTACGCGTCCGTCGCCAGCTCGCCGACGACGACGCGCTGCAACCTATCGAGGTACATACGAGTTGTTCCTGCTGCACGCGCCCATCCTCTCCCGCACCGCCCAATGTAATTTGACGTGAGGTTCCCAGTACAATTTGATTTCCTACAAGATATCTTAGGTTACTCATTTATAGATCTAGTTACAAGATTAATCTGGTGACCTCCAAATTAAAAATACTGTTCAAGAGTAACAACAACTGTTGTGTGTACAGGGACCCCACGGTCGGTGCTTATTCTTACTAGATCCTCGCTTGTATTACTATAGTATTTATATGTCAAAATACCACGTTTCGCGCGCGCTTGCAAAATAATGCTTGGGAATATAATATTACTATATAAATTTCGTTAATTCCACATTACTGTAATACACATGCGACATACATATCATATATTCATGTACCAGAATGTAATATCATTTTACCATCTTTTCC
>JACEII010000049.1:3523300-3584428 GCA_014332785.1 Antheraea mylitta | reverse complement strand
CTATTGATAGATCGTAAAAATAATATAATCTGTAACACATTTGGTTAGCAAATAATTACTGCTATCAGCTGTTTGGAGTATTGATTAATTCGAAACGTCAGGATTGTGTACTCGCCACTCGATTTCTGGAATATTGAAATGGCCGACTATGTTTCAACAAAATTGTCTTAGTCAACTCGTAGTATAGGTAGTAGTGCATTTAATACAAGATATCTGTAGGAATAAATAGTTTGGTTTGGTGGAATATATAGGTCGCATATTAAGATTTGTTGGTTTCTAGTGTTAAATTTCAATAAGCAAATTACATCGTAATTGTCCACGAGAATATTATAAGATAGTATATTTCATACGTACGAAGTCTAAAGGATAATGAATGACACAGTAACTGTTCACGAGAATATTATAATAAAGTGTAGTGAACGAAGTTCACTAGTGTTTTGGTAGTAAATCTTGATTTTATAAAATATTTCTATGAAAATTTTAGTTTTTACTGACTGCAATTATTCGAAAGCATCGAGAACCAAAGTAGATTTAGCCCCTAGAGTGAATCAGTGGTGTGCATTGCTCCAGGCTTTTGATTTGAATATACTGTACAGGAAGGGTAGGAGAATGGTCAACGATGACTTTTTCTCGAGAAAACATTTACTTGAAGTGAACAGCACAGCTGTTGGCGATACTCGTACTTTAGTTAGAGAAAATCATATAAAAGAAAAACGGGTCAATATAACTGATATCCGTGCATACAAGTAGTGAGAGACCGCTTATGTCCATTTCCTCTAAACTATATCCGAACTCAACGAGATCAGTGTCTGTCAGATGAAAATAATGGTAATACATTCGTACTATACAAGCTTAAAATAGTTAGGTATTGGACTGTGTGTAGCAAATGCTATCTATACTAATATTATAAAGAGGTAAAGTTTGTGATGTGAGTTTGTAATGTTGTAAAGGGGTAACAGGGTTGTATAGGGCAAGAACTACTGGTCCGATTTGACAAAATTGTTCCAATGTTATATAGCCCATTTATTAAGGATGGTTATAGGCTATATATCATCATGTTAAAACCAATAGGAGCGGAGAACCAATGTTGGATGTTTAAAAATAGGGATTTTTCTTCCTCTTGAAAGTTTGTTAGTTAGCCCAATATAACTATTCCACGCGAACGAAGTCACGGGCAGAAGCTAGTCTCCTAATAAGATAACTAGCAACGTGGTGGTAATTAAGGTTTAATAAAGCTTTTCAAGAGGCTTAAATTGGTAGATTGAAAAGGAGAGGTGGCCATTATATTGTTCTTAATTGAGGTTTGTGAGAGGCGAGGTGGCTTCTGAAAGGCGAGGTGGCCTTGGAAAGGCGAGGTAGCCTTGGAAAGGCGAGGTAGCCTTGGAAAAGCGAGGTGGCCAGTGAAATGCAAGGTAGCCTTCGTAAGGCGAGGTGGCCAATGAAAACTTAAATTGGTAGAATACAAAAAAATAGCAAGATGGTAATTTTATTGTTAACAACATAGATAAGAATAGTATACTGGAGAAGTTAACAATCTAAACATGTGTAACACGATTAATAGGATGAGGTGTGACTGTTTTGATACTGTGGACTTAATTTAAAATGCAGCATGGAGTATAAGATTCAGATCTGGACAACAAATATCTTTAAGGAAATTGTTGTGTAGAGGATGAAATGTAATGATTTATTCTTCTGGGTCAGGAGTAGCCGAGCTGTGCAAAATCTCTCTTTTTTTTCTTTTTTTTTTTCAGATGACAATTGCGCAGTCTTCAACATTACACGAGGGCGTGTAATACGTCAGGACGGCCGAGTCGGAGAAAGCTATAAGTCGAGTCGATTATTATTTGCATACGTGATATTGTCTACATTCTAAATTATTAATTTTATTTTATTTTATTTGATTTATTACATTTCACTATAATTTGAAAACCCTAATATTAAATAATTGTTAAGAATACTACTATATTTCACGAAACGACCAATCAGAATAGAGCACGTGCCTCGTGCGGGGTCGAAGAGATCTTTACTGTAAGAGGCGGACAGCTTTATTACTTTCAAAATACCTAATTTTTATTGTATTTCATATGTTACATTTTTCTATAGTTTAAATCCTTAATAATGTGTTAACAATGAATAATATTATAATTTACGTAACGACCAATGAGAGCAGAGCCAGCGCCCCGAGCGGCGTCGAGGCGCCATCTTTACTTTAGAAGGACGGACAGTGTTGGTGATACATTCGTTTGATAGATAGCAACGGGTCGAGGTGGATCGTTGTTGAGAGATATGCGGCGGTTAAAATAAGATCGGTGCCCCGAACTCTCTGCTCGGTCATAGTTGTTAATCTTTCCAACGGTATTATTGTCATCCAATGAAATATTGTGAAATATAAATAAAAACAATAGGAAACCATGATAATTGTGTTTTGTGCTCGCATTTTACCCGAATGACGCCCACTAAACCCGTAACCACTAATCAACGAGAACGAGAATAACGTTCTCCCCGACTTATATGTATATATATATATATATTTGAATTAATTAACCTTTAGGCTAGTATCTACATGCTAAATATAGAAATGAAGTTTATTGAGCATAGATTATGATATATATTATAACATTTCAACAATATACGAACGCTTAGGAATGTTACTTGTAAAACATTTTAATAAGTCTGGCTATTTCTAGCTTTGGCTAAATTTAGCTCCATTCAAAGCATTGGAATTAATATAAAAATATAATTTGCTTACTATTTTTTTTTTAACAATATTATAATATATTCCTTAACTTCTTTTACACAAACGCGTCACATCGCTTGCTACTGCACCCAAACATCGAAGAACGCGTGATGTTTTTAATAACTTAATATGGTATTAAGTTGTCTTGAAAACTTCTTTTTTTTTGTAAGGACTAGGTGTTTAAGAAAAAAAAGATGGAAATTTATTCAGTAGCTTTCGTTTTTTTTTTTTCACGAACTGACCAGGCTATTCACATGCTAGGTCTTAATAGCTTCACCGGAGTACTTCATAGCTTTCACGTAATATGCACACAATCACATACCTCAAACCTATATAGAAGTTTTTAAGCTATTACATAGCTTCTATCGCGGGCCTTGAACGTGGGGACCGAATCCAAAAATTTCGTAACGAAATAAACTAACACCCCTCACTCTGCCTACCATGTAGCTCGGCCGAGCGTTCGCTTAACGTATATATGGTACGACTGTACAAAGCTCGCACGGATCGAGACGAGCTGCTCTGAAATCGGTTTTTTTTTTTCGAAATGACTACGCTATTGACCCAGCAAGGTCTTAACAGCTTCACCGGACTACTAAGGCGAGCGCTTAAGGCACTCAGCCGATTTTATTTTGGCAACCAGCTCAAGGGTGCACTGCTGCTGTTCGATAAGGGAAAAAAAAGTAAACCCTTCCACTTTCATGTGTAAGCGTGTGGCGTGCACGTGTGTGGGGGTAATCGTGTAGTGTTGTAGTGGTGATGTATATTTGTGTGTCACCGTATCGCGCAAGCAACGCACTCAAGGGCTCCCTACCGAGGGATCGAACCTAGGCTAGAGCCGCTGCCGTGAGAGGCCTAATCGGGTGTGCGGGAGCGAAATTAACCCCCAGACCACGGCGGCGTGATCTGTGGTTACGCGGGCGTGGGCGTGAACACGCTCTGTTTCGAGGGACAGGCTGGTACTGATCGTTCGCTGACGTGATTGGATCAGGAGGGTCGGTAAAAATGTGTCGCGGACGTCTTTTATAACGCGCAGCGTTAGGTACGGGTTCATAGGTTGCGGCAGATACCACTAACGGCCTGGGATGATTCGTGGCTTTTTCAAAATAGCTAATCGTAAGTGATTTTACGTACGCCCAGATAGAAGGGATCTCTAGGTCTCTATGGAGATCGACTCTCCGGATGTACCACGGGGCACCGGTCACTTTACGTAAAACACGGTTTTGGAGAACCTGCAGCTTATTAAAGTTATCTTTGGACATATGCGCCAAAACGGGGCAGCTATATGTCATCACGGGACGGATACACGTCTTATACAAAGTGAGCTTGTGTCTGAGGGACATCTTACTCTTACGACAAAGCAACGGATGGAGGCGACCCAAGACCATAGCGGCTTTGTTTCGCACTCTGTCTATATGTGAATTGAACTTTAAATGTTTATCTAAAGTAACACCGAGATATTTGACCTCTTTGACCCAAGGGATATCGATTCCGTATAGCCTGATGGGCTCAAATTAATTAGCGCGTTTCGTGGGATCGAAGAGTATTGCGGCACTCTTATCGGGATTAACTTCTATGCGCCATCGACGAAACCATTCACCGAGAGTATGAACGGCTTTTTCGATGCGCTTCCTAAGAAAGTCCGACCGCCAGCCGGAAGTGTAAATAACGGTATCGTTAGCGTAATAACCTACCTCGACCCCCCGAGACCGAGGTAGGTCAATGATGAACAGATTGAAGAGCGTGGGCGCGAGTATGGAGTCCTGTGGCACACCTGAGCGTATCGGGTGGGGCAGCGATAGTTCACCATCCACTCTGAAGCGGAATGTCCTATCAGTGAGATAATCGCGGATAATATGAATTAACCTATCGGGTACACGAGATTTACATAATTTCTGGATAATCCCTCCGTGCCAGACCTTATCGAAGGCCTTGGCGACATCGAAGAAGACTGCAATTGTGCGTTTCGGTTTACGTTTCGGATCGACGTTAAATTTAGAGAAAATGTACTCCGTGAGGCGGTGTACTTGATTCGTGCAAGAGTGTTCGGCGCGAAATCCGAACTGCTCAGGTGGTATTAATTTTAAATCTGTAATCGTGAACTGGAGGCGGTTCAGAAGGAGCAGCTCGTAAAGTTTTCCTAAGGTATCTAACAGACTAATGGGGCGATAGCTAACGGGAAGCGTAGCTTTCTTGCCAGGCTTGTGAACACCTATCACTATGGCCTTTTTCCAGACGGCCGGAAAGTGACCCTGGGACATGGCCGCATTGAAGACGCAGACCAATAGAGCTATGATGCGATCAGGAAGGAGTTTCAGCACCTCGTTCCTGATCCCATCGGGTCCTGGGGACTTCCTAGGCTTGAGACGCTTAATTGCACCTGCAACTTCATCAAAAGTGATCGCGGTTAGGGTATCCGCCGGAGGAGACGCGAGTACATGCTCCGCAGCTGATTCGATTAATCCGTTATGGAAAGGGTCAGTGTTATCAGTGTTTGGCAAGCACTGTTTCTCTAAGCTTGCCGCAAGGCATTCTGCTTTATCTATGCTATCGAACGCGGGAGGCAACCCGGGGCCTCTGTCGAGAGGAGGCATTAGGTAGGAGGTAACGAACGTAAACGATTGCGATTCTCTACAGACGGGTAAGCGTCGTAAGCTCGAGTCGCGGCGTTCTTTTCCGTGATCAATGCTCTCACGTCGACAGGGAGTATAAAACGGCGATCGTTCGCCGCTTGTACCTCTTTCGGGTGATGATCTGAATCAAGTTCGTGTACGACTTGTATGAGTCGTACAGGAAGCGTGATATTTTTTAAGAGAGCTATGTCTAAAACTGTGGGTCGGCAATGATCTTGATAGTGCGTGGGTTCCCAAGTGGCTATGACGTCAAACGCGAGAACCCTACCTAGTTCGTCGAGTATCCTCCCGTTACGAGAGGTACACGGACTATTCCAGATAACGTTCCTGCTATTGAGGTTCCCCGCTATAATAACTGAGTCTCCTAAATTAAGTAGCGCCTGCAAATCGGATCTTAGCAATTCTTTGTTCGTTGGCAAATACGCGGAAACTAAAATAATATTCGAGTGGCCGGTCATACCTAATTTACACACTGACACTTCCATATTGGTTAGCTCGGGCGGATCTAACGGCATGCAATACAACGAACGCCTAAAATAGATTAACGTGCCACCCCCGCAGGTGACACGGTCGTTCCTGACTATACAGTAATTCGCGATTCTCGGATTACGCATACTCGGTTTTAACATCCTTTCCTGGATGAGGAAAACGTCAATCTGTCTATCGCTCAAAAAGTCAGCTACTAGATCGCGCTATGTCCGAAGGGATCTCGCATTGAAAAACGAGAGACATAGACCGCGTGGTTTTACTTTATTAAGACCAGTGAATTTTAAAACTTATTTAAAAGACGGTGACCGGGCGAGACGCTGAATGGTGGCTCCGATAGCCGGGAAGCGCGCTAGAGCGGTGAGAAGACCTAGCTCCTCTTCTACCTCGACGATGTCGTGGAAGGCGAAGACCTCTTTCATATCGTGCTCACGGAGTAAGTGCTTCATCCAGTCGTACTTACTGGAGAGAGAGGATGGTGATGAAGCATAAGTCGCCTGTGGCGGTGGCGCCTGAGGCTTAGAAGAAGCCTGAGGCTGAGATCGGGGTGCCCAGCGGGCCATAGGGGCCCGCCCTGGTTGAGCCGTGCGCGGCACAAAGGGTGGCGAGCGTAGTTAAGTCGTGGGCGCGGGCGCTACCGGGGCGCGGAAGTCGCCCGGCAGGCCTGGGAAGGCCTCCACGGACATGAGAGGTGGAGGCGGAGGGTGGGCAGCAGCTACAGGCGCCCTAGGCGCCTGTCTGGCCTGACGGGGATGCTGTGTGCGCGGCGTGCGGGGACAGCCGCGATAATTCGCGGGGTGACCCGCGTTACCGCAGAGCACCCCAGCTGGGAGGATCGGGAGTGCCAGGAGTGCGCGCGCATTCCTTCATGGCGTGGTCTCCCAGGCACTTGACGCACCTGGGGTGAAGATGGCAGTTCTTTGCCGAGTGCCCATAACACTGGGAGTTATGGCACTGCGACGGGATATGGGTCTTACGTGGGTGCTCAACGGTGACGCCGTTAAGGTCGCACACAGATATGAGCGAAAAGTTGGCCTTGCCCTCCTGCGACCGGTCGAGGAGAACAAGCACCATGTTGTAGGGAGCGCGGGTGCGTGGGTGGTACATGCGATGTACCTCACGCACGGGGAATTTCTTCTCCTGAAGGGAGAGAGTGATGTCCTCGACCGAGATTTCAGCCAGGACACGGCGAAGCACGACACGGATGAGGCACTCCTCCTCGAGAGCGAACGTGAAATATGCTAATTTCGATTCCGTAAGAAATCGAATCAAAGCGCGATGATCTTCGGACGTGGGACATTTTACGCGAATGCCCGCCGGTGTACTCAAGGCGGACATGTAATTTACCTTAAGGGTCTTTAACTTGTTTGAAATCATAATCCATTGCAACTTGTCCTGAATCGTGACTGGAGCCGGGGGGCGCGGCTTCCTACCTGCAGAACCCGCAGGTTGAGAAGGAGTGAGCGAGACGGAGCTAGGTCCTTTCATCCGCGGTTGACTACACGGTATAGCCGCGGCCGGCATGCGAGCGCTACCTATGTTGGCGACTTTGACCGGGCCTACGGAACCCGAATTCGTCAGGCTAGCCGGACGACGCCTACTGAACGAGACGGTCGTATAACCGTCCTTGTCTAACTGCGCAGAAGGCGCGGGGGTCGCGGTCGCGGTCGCGGTCGACACGGCGGACGCTGTCACGTCTAGCTCCATCTCGGAGCCGGTCTCCGAGCTGGAGCTAGGTATCGAGGCCTCAAGTAGGCCTTTGTCGCGCGCGTCTAGAGACTGCGGCGATAAGGTCGCGAAAAGTTCGCAGTCGGAATATTAAAAAAGCCCTCGGAGGCCTGCGATGTAACATTGCGGAAGGTTAAATTAATAATCTCCTGGTCTAGACCGCTCGCGAGGAGATTTTTGCGGTATAATTCTACCAAAGCTAACTGATCCATCGCGGTGGATCGAAGAGAGGGAAGGGCCGCGAAACAACCTCCCTGCCTTAAGGGCAGGGGGGCACGCCGAACGGGTTAATCACGGGTCTATCCTGGGTGCAGATCAAGAGAGCTGTTTAAAATGAGCCCGAAGAAAAAAGCAATACAGGAAATACGTTAGCGAGACAGGCAGGGTAAATAATTTGCATAGATATAGAACAAATAAATAAATGGATATGTAGACAAATAAATAATTGAAATAAATAAAGTTATAAAGAAATGACGACTATAAAGGGTAAAGAACTACGTAAATAAATAGATAAACTAATGAGTAAACAAATAAATGTGCCAATATAATATAATAAACAAAGCAATAAATACATAAAAAGGAAGGGTCTCACTCAATTTCGAGAAAAAGAACTATTAGGTGTTATACAGCTGCGGTGCACGTGTGCGCCCCGTCAGGCGGATCGGCACTTCAATGTGAAAGCTGAACACTTCGCTCTGTATACACTGTATCACAATAATAAATATCGCTCCGAGCGCGGACGCAACCGATCTCGGCCGCGTCAGAATCGGAATGCACTAAAACTTATTACATATTAGATGCAGTTTCGTTTTACATCTTTGTCGACGTTTCCGATGCACTTGGAATTTTCTAATTGTGTGGCCGTAGCCTAGTGGTAATCTGGTCGACTTCATGCTAATCGAACGCCGAATGATCGACGGGGCGATGGTTCGTATCCCTACAATTTTTTTTTTGTTTTTTTTTTTAAGTAGCCTATGGAAATGAAATATAGCATAAGAATTTTTAAATAATCTGTCTGCTATATATAGCATAAAGGAAAAACGGCAAAATCCATTAAGAATTTCATGAACTTAAATTTTTTTACTTTCTTCCGTTATCCTGGAGAACCCCTTGCGTTTTATGGGAAAAAAGGATCCTGGATGTAGCCTTGTAATATCAGTTATCACTGTGTTAAGTTTCGTCAAGATTGGTTCAGTACTTTCAGAGTGATGCGTGTTCATAGGGACAGACAGACAGACAGACAAAAAGTGTAAAAAGATTACTTTTGGCTTTTATATGGATAATATATTCTACTCTGATTAAAATTTTCAAAAAATATTTAATGCACAGATTTCGACTTGTTACAGTTTTATTATAGTATAGATATATTAGACAAGATTAGGTCCCCCTCGGCAGCGGGTCAAGCCTAGGTCCGTTCCCTCGGTGTGGAGTCTTTGAGCATGCTGCTGGCGAGATATAGTGACACAAAATCTTACATCTCTGCGACAACATTACACACATCACCTCCACACACGTGCACGCATACACGCTTACACATGAAAGTAAAAGGTTGTTTTTTCCTTATCCAACTGAAATGGTTTAGAATATTATCCGATACGGAATCTATATATTAATACGTGAAGCAAAATTTTTGTACCCCTTTTTAAGGTAAGTCTGTGAACGTATGAACTTGAAATTTGGCATAGTTAAAGTTTATATGGTGGAGAAGTGCAAAAAGCTATTTATTTTATATAAAATGCATTAGAAATACATTAAATTAATTAAAATATGCATTACTCACACTACTGATTGAATTTTACACAACATAAACACATGTAAATAAAAAAGACATTTTGACATAGGAGGTTGCTACGCTCGACTGTATGTATTTTTTTTAATTCTTACGTTCCAATCACCTTTTTTTAACCTACATTCAACAATGACATTATTATAATATTTATAATACGACTTACGTTTCACACCTTACCATGCTCTTTGAATTTAACAGGTCAAATTACAGATTAATTTTACAATAATATCAAAATTTTAACATAAATAACGTTGCATGCCTTATGCGCCCTTTAAAGTTAATTGGTGAAATTATAGGTTAATTTTGTAATGTGTAAATTCATTAATTAATTGATAAACAATTTAACTTTGGTACATTTATGGAGCAACTGAAATAATTATTATTCTCTTTGGTTTTATCGGATGTCAAAATTTTTAGATGACAAGAGTGCTTGTACTTCCTGTCACTTGGCTTCATGTTGTTATTAGAGAAAAGCAATATTACCAAAGTAAATATTATAATGTTTATTATTTTTTATAGCGAACTCACTTCAAATGATGATAATTATTTAATTTAAAAAATGAGCCAAATAATACTTTTTATAATCAAAATAAGGATTTAGCTCATAAAAGTAATCCATGATTTAGACCTCCGCGGTTACAATGATGCAGTACAACATAAAGTAGCAACAAAAATGAATTTCTCTTCAAAAGATAATGGTAGTATTAAAAACATCTTTATTTTGGATTCATCATTTGAATGTGTTGTGCATCCATAACTTTTCTAAACGATAATACTGGGCATATCACTATTTCTCATAATGAACAGACTACATTTAATTCAGTATCGCCCAGAAATACCACTTATTTATGGTGTCGTGTAAAATTAATTGAAAATTGTGTCACGGGTTGCGATTAATTTCTTCATTTTCGTAAAGTTCTATTTACTTAGAATTTGAGAGCTTTACCACCTGATTTTTGTTTCAAATTTACAATTAATTTCAATTTTCATTTACACAGATTTTTTTAATGTTTAAAATTTAACCTTTTAATGTTTAACCTTCGAGTATAGAAGATATACCATTTAACAAAAGAACCTTAAAAAAGTTCAAACTTAAAAAAATCAATGAACTATGGTCGAATGTCGACCTCTGGGCGCCCACTAGTATATATGTAAAAAAGTTGTTAAGGTATATATGCTTGGTACACATATACGTTTCAATAATTCAAATATATATATATATATATATACTAGCCTCTACCCGCGACTTCTTTGGCGTTCTCAAAAGGAATAAACATCCCGATTTTGAAACATTTTTCATCTGTGCTGTGCTCCTATTGGTCTTAACGTGATGATATATAGCCTATAACCATTCTCGATGAATGAGCTATATAACACTGAAAGAATTATTCAAATCAGACCAGTAGTTCCTGAGATTACCCCCTACAACGCCACAACATCACAACGTCACAAACTCACAAACTTTACTTCTTTATAATATTAGTGTAGATGAATAGTTAATATAGGTTAGCTCAGATAGGTCGCGCATTACACGTATCAGGCAACAGTCCAAGCGGAGGTGTGCCGTGCACCCTTGAGCTAGTTGTCAAACAAAGTCGGCCGAGTGCCGCAAATGCTCGCCTTGGTAGTCCGGTGAAGCTTGCTAGAGCAATAGTGTAGTCAAATCGAAAAAAAAAAAAATATATATATAAGATACCCCATAATCTTCCTTGATAAAAGCTCCTAAGAATTTATAATGCAACAAAGATTTGATTCTAAGCAATATTTCAATACATTAAAACAAAGAAAAACAAACACTCTTGTGCAATATTAATTTTTTTTTTTTATTGAAGCACGACAAAGTGACTGCACTCTGCCTGATGGTAAACATAGTACAATCCAAAAACAGTGGCGACCACCGAGAGACAGATTATCCATCGTCGGTCGCCGCTGTCATGCCGGCCATAATGACGAAAGTCACCCGGTACTGGGTATGCACAGGCTGATCCCGAAACGCGACGCGCAGAAGCGAGTCACTATGACGGGCTTTTTCGCCATGTACATGGTGGTTGCGACCCAGTTGGGCTGTAAAACCCTACCACCCCGCCACACATAAATGTGACTCCAACGACATTAGCAAGAATGAAGGCTTTTTGATAGTTTTTTTGAGCAAATTTCAATGATTGTCTCTTAAATTCAAAGGTTTTATTAAGGTCACTGGGTTAATTTAGTATACAAAATATTTAAAGGAGCTTATGGAAAGAAAAAATGGTGCAGGCAGATTCAGGATGTTTTTGTAGATGAGGATAGGACGTTATAACTCAAAGGAAAAGAACCAAGCTACCTTCGAAGAAAAGTAGAGACAGTTTTGTGTACATTAGTAAAAGTCGTCCAGTTGAGAAATTATGTAACGTTAGCAAAAGTGGTTCAATTGGGAGTTTCGTGTAAGATTAATAAAAGTCATCCGGTTAGGAGCTTTATATAACACTAGCCACTGCCCGCGACTTCGTTTGCGTGGAATAGTTACTTTGGGCTAACGCTTTAGCGTAGACAATTCGAAAAAAATAAATAAATAAATAAATAAAACGCAGTGAAAGCTGTCAAGAGGGAAAAAAACTATATTGAAACATTCTTCATTGGTGCTCCACTCTTATTAGTCCTAGCTTGGTGATATATAGCCTACAACTATTCTCGATAAATGAGCTATATAACGTTGAAAGAATTTTTCAAATCGGACCAGTAGTTCTTGAGATTACCCCCTGCAACGTCACAACATCATAAACTCACAAACTTTACCTCTTTATAATATTATAAGTATAGATTTTTAAAAGTGTGAGGATATACTTTTTAAACTCAAAATTTCATGATATTTTAGTTTTAATATAGGGGGTAAACTAACAAGCTGTCAAGCAATCTCTGGCAGGCGATAAGTTATACACTTATAACTTAACTAAACTACTATTCAGAGTTGTGGAATCTAAACATTCGACATACGTGTGGTTCTTGGGTGGTTAGGTTAGGTCACACAGAGGAGAGTCGGGAATCGTTATAATTTAAGCTGCCTAAGAGATCCTGAGAACATACCACTGCCTTTCGAGGTAGCTTCAGATACCAGTCCACAAAATACTGGAACAATATTCCCCTAACAATGTAAAATTCAGTTTCCTTATCTATCTAATACCATTAAACGAGCAATTCTTGTATATTTTTATATTTGTATATATTCAGGATCTCGGAAACTTAGCATGTAGGTAGTTTCGGGGACCATAAATCAATCTAGCTAGATTTTATTCTTAGATAACTTTTTTTAATTAAGTTTTCAAGCAATAAAAAATATAGCTAGAATTAAAGGTAAATTTTGCCGGCGCTGTCAAAACAAAAATAGTTCAGATGAAAATCGGTTGCTTCGAAAATCCGTGTAACCCCAGTTCGAACCCGAGTGACAGCAGAGGAGATATATTTTTTAATTATTTTTTTTTTTTGTCTAAAGTCAAAATTTTATAAGGCAAACCTAACAGTTTATTTTTATTTGAAAATGTTTCTTAAAGAACCGAGCTATGCTCGGTCGCCCAGGTACTTTACTTTCATCTTAAAGTTTGTCTGTGTTTATAATTTCGTCGTTATCTATTATTCTTATATATGTACTTATCCCATATTTAATATGTAAATAACTTCGCTATTTTAAACACTACATAACACTTTATTTTTTTATATCAAAGGAGGCAACCGAAGAGGCGGGTGACCTTATGTTAAGTGATTACCGCCGTCCATAGAGACTAGCAACATTAGAGTAGTCGCAATGAGGTCCAAGGAGGGGTCAGGAAGGGAAAGGCAAAGGAGAGAGAAGGGGAAGGGAGGTGGACCTCCGGCGCTCTCACTAACAGAACGAAACGCAACAATGCAAGCACTATTACTTCACTTCGGTGTCTCTGTGAGAGGGTGGTACTACACCGGACGAACAGACCCATTCATTCTGAAACCAGCAATAGCTGCAGTGTGGCTCTACCATCACACGACGCACATATAACACTGGATCCCTTGTGAAAATCAGCACTGAAAACTAACCTCCAATAGCACATACGCTTACTCGGGGCTCATTTGCCACACACTTAACCATCAGTTTGTATTTCTCTTTCATTTTTTATTTTTTTTTAATTGTACGTGTATTATATTTATTTATAAGTGCTGTGATTAAATATCTTCCATTTCTTTTTTTCTTTCAATCTAACAATAGTTTTATGAAATAACAAATCCAAAACAATAAACTTTGTTAGCCGTTACAGTCATTAGGTACTGTCGATACTGTGTGCTCCAGCTTAAACTATCACCGCATTTGGTTAGATGTTAGCTTAACTCGTTAAATGCCATGGGAAGCACCGGTGACCTCATACAAGAGTGATATTTAAAATGCTTTTTAGCGCGACCGGTCACCTCGTTTATTTTGCGTATGTTAGTGACCGTTGTTACGCTCTCGAGTAATCCTTTGCAGTAGTCCTTTCCAGTGCAACACAGCAACTTGTAAAATAAGCAAGAAATTTCAAGACGGTTTTGAAAAATCTATATTAATATTATAAAAATGTAAATTTTGTGAGTTTGTGACGTCGTAGGGGGTAATCTGGTCCGATTTAAAAAAAAATCTTTCAGTGTTATATAGCTCATTTATAGAGGATGGTTATAGGCTATATATCATTACGCTAATGCCAATAGGAGCAGAGCACCAATGAAGAATGTTTCAAATTGCTTTTTTTTTACTTGAGTGTTTACGCTGCGTGTTAGCGCTAGCGCAAAGTAACTATTCCACGCGAACGAAGTCGCGGGCAGAAGCTAGTATGGAATCAAAACGAAAATACGTATTTTAATTATTTCATGACAACATTTTAGAATTGTAATAACCAAATAATCATACCTAATATAAAATGCAATTTTAATCAATATTTAAAAAAAAGGGGTTAAAATTAAAAACAACGGTATTGAAATGAAGTGGGCGGCGTGGTGACCGGCGTGGCGCCATGGTAACGAGAATTCATTTCGTTACTTCATAGCGCCAGAGGGGCTACCAGTGACCTCGAATAGATTTTTTGTTATAAATCTGGAAGTATTTGTCATATTAAAAAAAAAAACTAGCGGGCCCGGCGGACGATAATAGTAAATGATAATAAAAACGATGATGATAAAAAAAAAAAAAAAATTCATCCGCAGCGCCACCTACCGGTTCCAATTGTAAATCTAAACCATTTTTGGATCCACTGGAACACGCATACAAAACTTCATCAAAATTGGTCCAGCCGTTTAAGAGGAGTTCACTAACGTATATACGTCCTGAAGAAATCTATACTAATATTATATAAGAGGTAAACTTTGTGAGTTTGTCAGTTTGTGACGTTGTAGGGGGTAATCTCAGGAACTGTTGGTCCGATTTGAAAAATTCTTTCAGTGTTATATAGCTCATTTATCGAAGATGGTTATAGGCTATATATCGTCACGCGAAGACCAATAGGAGCGGGGCGCCAATGAAGAATGTTTAAAAATCGGGGATTTTTCCTTTTGAGAGTTTCCGCTGCGTGTTAGGTTAGCCCAAAGTATCTATTTCACGCGAACGAAGTCGCAGGTAGAGGCTAGTTTATATATAAACATAATTTCGGGGCATATTCACCAAATTATCAATTACCAGTTATCAAATACATCGATTAGTTGAAAAAATATTTTATGTATATTTTCATATTTATTTTATGGCATTTAACGTTAACATACCTACGACGTAAAGTTTTCGTAAAGAGCTAAGGAGTGGAACTCACTCCCGGCGTCTGTCTTCCCGACATCTTATAACTTGGGAGTCTTTAAGAGTACAGTGAATAGGCACCTAGTGGGTAAGCGCGATACATTGTCGGCCTCATCGTCACAATCAGGTGAGATTGTGACCAAGCGCGTAAATGTTGAATTTTTTTTTTTAAAAAGCTACTCAAACTGACAGAAGAGTTGTTGCCTTAAGAAGTATAGACTTGAACGGTGTTATTACAAAAAAGTTAAACGCTTGCTTTAGAAAGGTTACGTTTCAGATGTATCGCGTTTGCGGTATGTTTCGCCTATTTGTTTATCTATTGTCTCGCTTTGGCTACATTAGGTTACACTTGCCAAAAAAGAATAATGCAAACTTGCCTCGGGCGAGCGTGGTGCATTTCGTACGAAACCTTTTTCAAACCAAGTATTTACCTTTTTTGTAATAACACCGGAAAAGTTTAAAAATAAAGAGATATGTATGTACATAGGTTGCATGTCAGTAACTATTGGAGCATCGGAGATAGATTAAGGATATTTTTGTGACTAAGTGTTATTTCATAGAAAGAAGAATAAAGAAATCTCTTTTCACTATCCATTTTACTGTAATTTGTCACTAGGTGACGCCTCACTATATTTTATTATTCTTAAGTTTCATATAATTTAAGACTTAAAAAGTCATAGAGGACGTAAAAAAAGGACAGTTTGTTTAATTAATTTTATTAAATTTTACAAAAGTATTAGCATTTTTTTTAACATTGTATTGTCCAAATTTAAAACAATTTTCAACACAGATTATAATAATAAAAAGTATATGATCATAGCATTTAGTTTTAGTATAAAGCTTAGCCTCCAAATTTAGTAAATATTTAGCCTCTAAATAGTATTTGTGATAATCAGTGTAAGATCTTCAGAGGTTAGCTGGATCGATGACAACACTTGAACTGCTATACTTGCATGCCTCTTCCGAGAAGTCTGTCACGACTAGTTGAGATTGGTCAATCTCTTTCGAATTCTCTTTGAGAAGACTGTCAACTACGGTCTTTCCTTCACCTTCCAGAGTCTTACTCCTTGACAGAATCCAAAGATTAACTGTAAAAATATAAACATCATTATAAATATATAAGCAGAATTATAATTTACTCTTTTTTAAATTATAAACAAACCATTTTTTAAATTTAAATTGGACTATGGGTATGAGAAATATTTTGTTTCCATTTATTTGGAGCATTTTGAATTAGTTAATATATAGTACTCGGTATTCGATTTGGTACGTCGGGATGAAGACCGAGAAGTTCGGTTAAGCTCGCTTTGCTTCGGTTTTATACATCGTTCTCTTTCTCGCACAGCGTAGTGACTATAGTAGGCAAAAATATCGCTATACAAAGCCGACTTGCGACTATCTTGACGTGTAAAATCAACAGCCGGATGTTGTAGGGGAGAGTGGGGTAATTGAGAGCGACGGGTAAATGGGAACAGTTAGATAAATAGTACATCTCCCCGTACTACACTATCGCGAACCTATTCTACGGCTGAATGGAGAGCCATTCATAGCGTATGCGAAAGTAGGATTGAAAGGACGCACTAGTTTTGTCACTGTAAGTCGAACAATTATTTTTGTATTTCCAATATAATTTTTGTCATCAGTTATAACGCATGTAAGTATCATATTCTTGAGTTCAAAGGTATTATGTTTTTACTCATATCATACACGCAGTATCTGTTTTCAAATGTAACATAGATTGAAGTTAATGAAAAATGCTTTTGAAAGTGGCGACCAGTTTTATGTATATTGACGAATTCGGGTAATTGGGAACGGTATTAGTTAGATAATTTGGAACGTTCCCAATTACCCCTTACCCTCCTAATTACCCATAGAACTGCTGGTTGATTGTGTAAAAATATTTAAACTTTATAAATTATTTCAGATGCCTTGTAATTACGTAAGAAAGATCGATCAAACGTCTTTCTTGATTACCTCATACCATTCCCTTTTCCCCCACGGGATGATCTCAATTACCCCATAGGGTATCGGGCAAACAGGAACGGCAATGTTTTTTGTTTTCGTTTAATTTTTTATTAAAACGAAAAATTTTAAACAACGTTTTATGACTACTAAGTACATAGATAACTGAAGTTTATGTAGGAATAAAATTTGATTTAGTTTATAACCTTTTTCTAATATTTTTAGCGTTTGAAGTTAAGTGTTCCCAATTCCCCCACTTTCCCCTACTTAGTATTACATTATTTTTCTATAACACGCCATAAAAAAAAATGTGTGTGTACTTATTTACACGCGTTAGAAGTTATACTTGTTTGGCGTAACAAGATAAAAATCTTTTCAAAAATTTTATCTTTCGCCTTATTCACCGTTTGTAGAAGAAACGACACTAACAATAGGTATTTAATACATTGAAAATTTTAATACAAAGAAATACAAACAACAATTACAAATAAGCAAAATGTTGACTATAGCTAACTTCAGGTTTGTCGGTTTTTCGTGACGGTGCGCGCGCGCATCGTAACAACTTCTGGGTGTCGGTTTTTCATGACGGAGTACGCGCGCATCGCAAAAATTTACTCTCATCATTTTTTTTTTTTTTTTTTTTTTTATCGCTGCACGACAAAGTCACTGTGCTATGCCTGGTGGTAAGCATAGTACAATCCAAAAACAACGGCAACCACCGAGAGACCGATCATCCATCACTGGTCGCCGCCGTCATGCCGGCCTGTGTAAATGTCTCTTCACGTTACGCTTGAAGGACCCCATGTCATAGGAAGGAGGGAACACACTGGCCGGGAGATTGTTCCACAGTTTCACGGTACGGCAAAGATATGACGATGCGAACTTTTTAGTTCGTGCCCAGATAGGATTCACTGTAAAACTGTGGCTCCGAAGACCAGCGCGCGTGGTACGGTTATGAAAAGGAGAGGAAGGGATCAGATTGAATAGCTCATCAGAACACTCACCATGATACAGACGGTAGAACACACTCAGTGAGGCTATGTCCCTGCGCAACTGAAGCGGCTCTATATCCACTGTTACATCTGCATCATTCACAATGCGGATAGCCCGTCTCTGCAACCTGTCCAGGGTATCCAAAAGGTATTTTGCGGAACCGTCCCAAAGGTGCGAACAGTATTCCACGCAAGGCCGAACTTGTGCCTTGTAAAGGAGATATAGCTGTTCAGGCATGAAAAACCGTCGCACCTTGTTCAGGATTCCGAGTCTCCGAGATGCAGTGGAGATCACGCTTACAATGTAATCCCTAGGATTGAGGTCGCTGCGAATATCTATGCCTAAAATATTGAGGCTATCTCGCATTGCGAGCGAGACGTTCTGAAGAGTTGGAATGGGGGTAAATGGGGATTTTTTGCAGGAAAACGCGCACACCTGTGTTTTGTTGGCATTAAATTGAACCAAATTACTTGCTCCCCATTTTGAAATGCGAAGCAAGGACCGGTCAAGCTCAGCCACAAGTTCGCGTTTTAACAAATTAGCGTTTTTTCGCAAAAATATACATACATATATATACTCGTACATAAAAATTTTTGCTGTCACTCGGATTCGAACTGGGGTTACATGGATTTTCGAAGCAATCGATTTCCATCTGAGCTATTTTTGTTTTGTCAGCGGTGGCGAAATTTACCTTTATATTCTAGCTTTATTTCTTTATTGCCTGAAAACTCAGTTAAAAAAGACACGTTCCATACCGTACAGGCCCTTAAAAATAACTCGTCAAACTGTATGTTAATGTTATAATAATATAATATGTAAATTCGTAATATACATTACTAATTACTTAAATAATTAATTGATACATAATATAATATAATATAATATAATATAATATAATATAATATAATATAATATAATATAATATAATATAATATAATATAATATAATATAATATATATATAATTTAATACATATATTTAATACAATACATATAATATAATTTAATACAATACACAATTTTCCGAACCGGTGATAGGTTTGACGTTCATAAGCGCCTTATTAGGGCTTACACTAAAAAGTATTTTTAAATTTTGATATACTCGAAATCGAAAAGGAAATGCATAATGATTGAGATGTAGGTAAATTTATGTTAACCCTAGACTATTACCGGTAACCATAGTAGGGTCTAAGATATTCTGATACAGTTTTGAAGTGAAAATTTTGCAGTCGCGTTGAGCGATTTCAAAGAAAATGTGGTAGGGAAAAATCTTATGAGTTTGCGTCACCAATAACCTCGACATACTAGTGACGCGTGACCGATAACTTCGACATGCTACGTATTGAGCTTGCGTCAGACTAGCGAGGTGTAGTATAACGGCCTGTGTATATGTAATATTTATATTTTTTATTGGCTTTGTGCTTCCCAGCATATATTTGAATAATCAATATACTGTATAAAATGTATATAATTGTTACTCGGAGTGCCAATAGATATGAAAATTAAAAAAAAAATAAAAGAATCTTTATGACTGCCTTTACTTTTGTTATACTTTTGGTGTCGGTTTATCTCCTTTATATATAAATTTATGAATTTTATATATAAATTGTATGGGTCCGATGGCACTACCTCGAGCGAGCCGACCCTACATGCAACCTACCTGTATGCGACATTTAAAACAATTTTATTCGATTAACTCTTAAACCAAAAAGTCCTATTCTAAAAATATGTCGGACTCATAGTTATCACTTTTTGATAGAGTAATTGAATAGCATGAAAACTTCCACGAAATTGTTTCTTTATGATTACTTTTACAAACTTTTTATTTTCTTTTATGTACTAGGTATATTTCGGAAAGTGCAAAAAGTAGCATCATGTTACTTTGGTTAGTTATGGCATATACTGGAAAGATACTATTGTAAAATTTTCAAAACGAATGCAGAGATAATCATAGTTTTAAATTGCTTCCCATACATTGAAAACAGTTTTATTCAATTCATTATTAAACTAAGTCTAATTTAAAAAGTGTATTGATGCATTTCTCTTGCTTTATATTAGAGGAACTCAATAGCGTTTAAAGTTTTGTAAAATAACGACTTTCATATTATTAGTGTATGTTGTTCGACCTCCAACCAAGTCTACGGTTTGAGTGAAGATCGAAGTTCGACGGGGCGTGCAACGGAATGTACAACGGGGCGTACAACGGGGCGTACAACGGGGCGTGTAGCAACCAAGAGTGCCGTCCCGTGCCACTCACATGCAACTACAATGCATCTACTTGAAACGAACGCCGCACACCCCGTCACGCTCGACGCTCGATTTAAGCGTCCTCTCTGACCGTTCACTAAGACAAAAACTGCTGCACCTCGATGGTATGCAAAAAAAACTGATTTTATTTATTTTATTGATAACACTAAAAATTTCGCCAATGGCTACAAAACAAACATCGGTTGAGAGACAAGGTATTGGAGTGTTTTATTTTAAATTTATAAAATCGAACTTAACGAAGTTTTCTCGAACATACATTAATTCATATTTGTATTTGACGGTTGACGTTTTATTTTATTTGTGTTTATTTTCTAGTATAGTTTTCATAATTTATATTGTATCTAATTTTATATTAATACCCCGAAAGATATTAACTTTATTAATATTAGTTGTTTATGTGATACAAAATCTTGAAGCCAAGCGAATCCTTTTTTTTACGTGGGGAAATCCATCATGGATACCCACGCTCCCGGGGGAGAGAGTGGGTTATGTCCTACTCGCACGGACTAAAACTCCACGATGTACCGATAGACCGTTATTGTTGGGGCGGCAAGAGATCGAGTTTGCTAATCATCTTGTAGAGCCGCCCCAACGGTCCGCCCGGCGGAAGGTGGCCGCCGGGCTCCTACCTATAGAGAGGCAGATTGGGTACACATGAGCTCCCCGGCTGCATCCCCTCAGGTCCGGCTACGGTGACGGCAGGAGTTGGGTTAAGCGCCTCTTACTCCCGCCTGTCCTCTTTTAGCGGAGAGGGCCACTTAGAAGGTCAACCTCGCGGGCCCTCTCCGCCTCCTTGCAGAAGAAGGCCATTCGCGCAAGCGAATCCTGTCATGACAGTCACCAACGTTGAACAAAAACCAATAAGTAATTAACTTGACATTTTTTTACGAAAACAGTGGCCCAATAGCAGGTGTTGAGTTGGAAGTACTGTAAAACTCTGAAACCGCGAATACTGAAAAAAAAAAAACGAAAATGCAATCGTCGGAAATAGTCTAAACTAAAGCCTACAGAAAAATTGTGAAGCTAAAAGATCCTATTAGACTTCGTATATATATAATAATCATAAACATATAGAGGTGCCACAAAATAATCCCAAGGAGGGTTGATGACAGGCAGACGGCCGATCGTAAAAATGAAGTCAAATCATACATCACAACATGACAAACATGTTGTACCGACCCTACTCAGGTGGGATAAGGGTAAGAAGAAGAAGACATTAATTCACCAAAAATCTACGTAGAATATACTTAATGTACTTGTATATTAAACATATACAAGTATTAAAGCATAAACATAATTCAGTTTAACATTTTATCTTGAAAAACATAATAACATCGTATAGGCTATTATTTTATAAAAACGAAATCTTTATTAGCCGTTAAAATATTAAAATTCGTAAGTGCAATAACCTCTGGTGTATAATTTGTAATAATATCAGACTATTATAATATATAAACGAGTTGATTTATTGATGTGTAGTATACACAAGGCTACCTGTATATTTTATTAAGTTATTTGTGATTACAGTTCTGTCGTTCTGAATTTTTTAATAATTCTCGAAATATTTGCGCCATTTATTGTTATTATATTTTTTTTATTTATTTTTATATACACTCATGGACATATTTATACGAACTCAAAAATAAAGGTAGGATAATAGAAAATATTTTCTTATTTTGTACTGGTCATATCCATTATGTCATGTGAAAAAGAAGATTTGGAATAGATTTTTAGTTACAATTTTCATTTGTTTATTTTCCGTGTAAGTAATTTAGCAGGTTTTCGTTGTTTTTAACTTTCTGTTTTTTGACGAAAAAATATAATTATTTATTGAAGATAAGACGATGAGATGTCTAAAGGTATACATTAATATGCTCTTTAACGGGTTCAAACTTTACGAGTGTTAAAGACAATTTATGCAATGTTATACGATACCGGTACGTTAGAGAGTATGCAAGACATAAACGACAAGAACATAGAAAAATAACAACAGATTTATTGTAAACAGTGTCCTCAGAAACTGAACTCCGATTTCTTCTGAGTTACGAAAAAAGTTGCAGGAAGTTTGACAACTGACTGTACCAAAATGATAAGAAGTAGACTTAAGGCAGCTGGTATTGTAGCGTACTTGTCCACAAGAGATCCCTTGCTCACCACAGGTGATCGACTAGCTCCGTCCAACTTTGCTTGTTCGTACCGAGATGAGGATGATGACGCTTGCAGAAAAGTAATCTTTACTTGTAGGCTCATCAGTCTAAATTCTATTTTAGGTCAGATGACGGAAGGATTAAAATATGGAAATGAGCCAAAGACAGATACGCTGAGTGTAACTTTCTTGGAAGAGAAGCTTACGATGAAAGGTCGTTAAAGGTTTAGAGTAGTATTTGCTTAGGAGCACGTACGGAGCTAGACATTGTAGGATATGGGTTCCTGGTTACGGCGAAATACGTAACAGACGTTTTAAAGCAGATTGTGACGACTTTTGTCCTATTCATAGAGTGTAATTTCCTTTTAATGCGCAATAATGCTTATTCTCGCACTGCACCAATAGTATAAGAGTGCTATACTAAAGTTGGAAACCAAGTTTTGGTGTGGTCTGCACGTTTAGGAGACTTAAATCCAATAGAATATTTTCGGGATAAACTGCCGAAACAAATTAAACAAAGAAATCAAGCACCAGATAATCTTACGGGCCACAAAGGTTCATTAACAATTAGATCAAAATTGTGCCAAGATTAAGGTTCTTGGTTGGCCCCTTAAAAATAAATTTAATAGCTGCGCTCCAGATAATGAGATGTGTTTCTAGCCTTCATCTCATTGATCTAGTACGGAGTATGCCAGACGCTTTAAACAAGATACTTTTTGGACGTCAATATGACAAAAGAGAAGGAAATGGAAATAAAAAAAATAACAATACAAAAATTGACTTATTATATATTACATATTCTATATACTTCGCTACGCTGCGCCGCCACGCTTTTGCACCGCTTGATTTTATACATTTTATGTGAACGCATTGAAGCTTTTTATTGTGCCCGCTTTGGAAGAGAAATTGTGTCTTTAAAGGACCCGCATACACCGCATATTTCTCCTTGGACGTCGCTGCTTCGTACGAGGTGCTGAGTTGCAGGTTAGTCCACGCTTATCATTTGGGGTTCTTGTTATTTTATTTATTTATAGGCAATGCCACCAACCGCTTTCACGCTCTCCTTTATTTTTACCGCATATCCTGGTGGGACCTATTTACACGGTCCCACCAGCCTCTTCAGTTCTTTTGACAGCAATAAGGTAATACTTAATAATAATTGTGTTACCCATTATTAAAAAAACAATCTGTAGAACAATATTTAATTTTCATTATGTTAGGTCGAAATTCCTTACAATTAAAATACTGGTCTTACTGCTTCTAATTTGTTTTTTGTTCAAAAATGTTAATCTGATTAATAGTTTGTATTCATTGAACTTGAAAAGTTTATATTTTGTATAAATAAATTGGTAACCGGCAACCTTTCCGTATAATATTAACTATCTACATCATTGATTTTTCATCAAAAAACTTGTTATTATCCGGTATTATATAGTACTGTATAGTAAGCAATATTGATACAATTTAATTAATTAATTAATCATTTTCAGACATGTGTATATCTGTTTGTATGAACACGCACCACTGCTAATGTACTGAGTTTAGAATTATAAAATCATAAAGCATATTCTTGGGAGTAGCATAGTTGTTACATTAAAATCGTCCACTCTATCAAAAGTTATTGTAATTTAAATGACGGCTCGAGTTATGTACCAGAGAAGAGTAGTAATCTATACCAATACTAGCGGTCAGGACGTTGCCTTCCTGCCTTGATATTAAAAAAAATCCTGAAAGTCAACCGTAGCGCCACCTACCGGGCCCAATTGTGAATATAAAAAAATCTCAGATCCATCGGAATCATCATGCTAAGACCAGTAGGAGCGGAGCAGCAATGAAGAATGTTACAAAATTGATATCTTTTTCTTTTTGAGAGTTTTCGCTGCATGATAGCGTTAGTCCAAAGTAATTATTCCACGCGAATGGAGCCGCGGGAACAGCTATTCATTAATATAGATAATAATATCCATACATTAACACGTGAATAAAAAAGGTTGCATCCTTACTAGAATCTAATTTCGACGAATGGACATCCACTATTTATTTTTATATGATTTTGTGCGGATATCGTAATTTCATCTGATTTTAATTCCTATCGCCAAATGTTATAAATATTTTAAAATATGCATAATTTAAAATAAACATGCGGACAAATAAGTTATTACATTTTCAGGTGAAGCTATAAACAAGATAGAGCTGACAAACACGGAGAGGAAGTAATTTTAATTATACTAGTCTTTATGGCATAAATTAGCATAAATTTCTCTGAATATATTGAATTAAATTTTTGAATTTTATTTTTCATTTGATTATTGAATTTAGTGAATAGTATAAGAGAATATTCATATTTAGTTACATCCGTTATAACTTAACGGTACGTATTTACTTTTGTTCGAATACTTGATGAAATTATTAAGACAGTTACGTGTGCTTGATTAAAATATACATATATTTTATTAACATTGTTCGCTTTTGTCTTTTTTTCTGGTAGAACGGTATTTCTTTAAATAACTTGAACTAAGACATAATATCATGATTATTTGCCAGGATTGAATAAAAATTAATCGAAAACCGACGATAAATCTAGTCTTGCCATAAATACTGAAACAAAGAAAAAAATATTTTCTATTGCAAATAACATTTATTACTTTTACAGTATGTTAGTTTAATACATAAATATAAAACAATTTATAATTTTAAAAAACTTATTCGAAGTTGTCTCCGTTGGTTGCAATACAGTCCTTTAAACGTTGTGGCCAGTTACTAATAGAAGCACGCACTATTTCCATTGGAAAATTAATCACTGCCAATCGTACGGATTTTTAGGGACACCAAATTATCATGGCGTTTAGAATAAACCGTACTCTCTAAAACTGACCATAAATCATGATCCAGTTGATTAAAGGCTAGTCTTCAGCTCTGATGAAGTCCGAAACGTTCGTTTCCAACCAAGACTGCGTAGACCGAGCTTTATGACCTGACGCCGAGTCATGCTGGAAGGACCGTTCTTGGTTATTGAACATAGAGCTGTTAAGGGGATTCACTACCTTCTCAAGAATGGTATCTTGATACACTTGTGCCGATTTTTTTAATATATTTCTCACAAATGTATGGCTCAGTCACTCCTTCACAGCTAATACCCACCAAACCATCACTGAAGTAGGATAGTGCTCACGTTGCACTCTGTCGACTAACTGGGAAGCTTCTTTAGAGCTTTGGCCATAAATACAGTCATTGTGTTTGTTAAAAAAATGCTCAATTGTAAAAAAAATCTCATCCGTAAACAAAACTTTTCGTGATCTCCCTTTGCGTACCGCTTCAATAGTTGTTTCGATTTTACCACCCTATTCTTTTTTAAATTATCAGTTAAAGTATGACCAGTACGTCTCTTATAGGCTGCAAGTCCTAAGTTATGTTTTAAAATACGCGATATGGTTCTAGGTGCTATCTTCATCTCTCAAGAAAATCTTCTGCTTTCGGACAGGATTCCTTCGAATTCTTTCCCTTACTGCTTTGACCACCTTTTTCGTACGAACACTATGTGGACGGCCAGATCTTTTTCTATCACATACAGAGGAGATCTCATTGTACCTATTAATAGCCCGGTACACAAACATTTTATTAATACCAAGCGTATGGAGAGTTTTAAATATTGCATTTGGTCCCATACCTACTCTGTAATGCCATCACAGTAATTCGGTTCTCTTTATCACCCCACCCCATTTTAATATCGCAAAATATTGTACAATGTGTTGGCGCCAAAATGAGAAAACACAATGGATAATCATATAAAAATGACAGGGTCCAAATTCATGTGTATTATTTATTTTTAATTGTAACAGTATTTATGGCCAGGCTAGGTATAGACATATTTAATGTCAGCTGAAGATGTGGTCAATGACCTCAAAGTCTAAAAATATTTATATTATATTATACATGTGGTATAATAAAACAAGAAAAAAAATCATAAAAATATTAATCAAGTATGTAAATTCTAAAACTTAGATTAATTGGAACGCAGTGGAGATCAATTATTGGTTAATTATCAGTATTTTCTTTGCTACTAAATTTTGTCTACTAATTAAAACAAATAAAGTGAAAAAGGACATTAGAAGTAACGTAAATGTTCCGTTATGAATATACAAGTGTACAAATTAGTAACACAGTCACAGAATGATTTTGCTTGTATGTGTCACCGTTACCGTCCGTGTGTTGTTTGGAAATCATGACGAAGTAGATAAAGATAATTCTTATACATATATTCGTTTCTATTTTTAAATATTTATACTATGTATGTCTAATAGTTGAATACTAATTTGCCAATAAGAATAGTTTCAGTGCCAACACAACAATGGTGAATATTAGCTGGAAAGAAATTTACAACTACGTCCAAAAAATATGTATATAAGAACTGACTGTTAGTGAGTCACTATGACGGGCTTTTTCGCCATGTACATGGTGGTTGCGACCCAGTCGAGCTGTATTACCCTACCACCCCGCAAAAATTACCTAACATAAATATCATTGAAGCTTTGGATTATTATTTATTATAGTACTTTACCTTACTAAGAAGAACATTACTGAAAAGAACAAAACTAAAAAAACTTTACTAAAAATATTACTATTAGTACTATAAACATTTAATATAAATAATATTTGCTTTATTATGTAAATAATAATTCTATATATATTTATAATTATTTTGTTTTTTCTTTTCAATTTATTTCCACTCAGTTTTTATTATATCTAAAATTGTTTCTTATAATTATTAATTTTGCATAAGGATATACTTCATATCTACATATTTCATTAATCGGTTGTGAATCGTTAGAAAATTTAATTTGTAATTATATATTTTTTTTCTAATAGTCTTATTTTTCATAATTGCTCTAATCATATGATAAATAATATGACATATATTTCCTGTATAAACGTTCTAGAAAGTACTGTGGAATATTAATGCACATAATTTTTAATTACATTTAATACGATTTCTAAAAGTATACTGACAATTCTTAGAAAATACTAGTTCACCTGTATAACTTTGTCTACACCAAGTCGGTAATCACCAGTTTCAATTGTATTTTTAAACGCGATAAATGTTATTAAACCTAAAACCAGATTCCAGCCACACTTAGAGCTTCCAATTGTGAATCCAAACTAGTAAGGGACTCACTCAAACATATACCCAATTGGTATGCGTGATATCTTTTAAAATAAGCCTAGAACTCGTTCGCAGCATCACCTATCGGGTTCAATTATGATAAAAACTAATCTATATATGACGGTAATGTAAAAAAGCATAAAGAGATAAAATATTACATTTTTAGCTAAACTATATATAGCGCAAAAAAAATTTACCAAAGTTCGTCAAGAATTTCATTAACTACAAATTTTTGACTTTCGTCCGGTATCATGAAGATGCCTTGCGTTTTAAGAACCAAAAAGTATTCTAGATGTAACTTTATAATATTAGTTAGCACTGTGGTAAGGTTCCGTCAAAATTGGTTCAGTACTTTCGAAGTGATACGTGTTCACAGGAACAGACAGACAAAAATTGTCAAAGGATTATTGTTGGCTTCTATATCGATAACAAAGTTCACCTAGATTATATTTTTCAAAAAATATTTAATGTAGAGATTTGGCCTATACAGTATAAAATAAAGTCCCCTACCGCGTCTGTCTGTCTGTCTGTTAGCAATAAACTCAAAAACTACTGAACGGATTCTCATGCCATTCTCACTAATGGATAAAATGATTCATGAGAAAGTTTTTGGTATGTAATTTAATAAGGATTTTTATATAATCGAGGTGGAACAACGTCTACCGAGCCAGCTGGAAAGATATAAAAACCTCTACATTACATTCCAAGATCCAGCCAAAACTATAACGATTAATTCCCCTAAGTATGAACTATTATGAGATTTAGATAATTATGTCATTGTTAGCTACCAAGATCAAATACTACGGAGGCCTTGAGATTTTAACTGATTTCAAAATGGACGAGGTTCTGTCTTCGGCTGTTTGTATATATTTTTATGTATTTATGTATTACATATTATAATGTTAGTTTATATCCTTCAAATTACTAAATCACCATCAGAGACTTCGTTTATGTTTCTTATAGTTATGTTGCCACCAATTAATTTCGTCTTGTTATTTACCTGTTACTTTAATCTATTTTGTATAATTATTTTTATTTTTTTAGTATATGATTATATAATCATATTCGTTGTTGATTTTAGGTATCATTTTTATACTTTTAATATTATTAGAATACATTAGCATTTATTATATAGCAATAAAAAAGTCATTAAATTAAAATGTCAATCCGTTTTCAAGTACAGTCACACATGCAATTCGCCGGATATTTTTTTGATATCTTATTCGTAATCAAATATATGTATATCACAAAATTTAGTACAAAAAACAAGGTGTCTTGTAAAAGCACACGATAGAAATGACACTTTTACAGGGCAATATTTCAACTATTTCCGAGCACTTTCATTCATAAAGAAAACCATTAGTTCTAAGGATTGATAAAGATGCTAATTATACGAACTGAGTACACGCTTAAATCGAGCGTCCAGCGGGGCGGAGCGTTTTTTTTTTATATCAAAGGAGACGTACGAACAGTTGGGTGACCTGATGTTAAGTGATCACCACCGTCCATAGACACTAGCAATACCAGGGGAGTCGCAACTGACTGGCAACCAATCTGTCTTTGGCGGAGGGGAGCATAGGAAATTTGGGAGTCGGGGAAGAGGAGGGACAGTGGTCTTCCGACGCTCCCACTGACCAAACAAAACGCAACACTGCAAGCACTGTTACTTCACGTTGATTTTCCATGGGTCGGGTACTACTACTCTGGGTGAGCCGACCCATTCATGCTGAAACCAGTAATAGCTTCAGCGTGACTCTACCACCTGCAAAAGCAACTTTCGTGTCAAAGAGGTGCATTAAGGTGTAGGTGTCCTGAGTAGCAAACGAGTGGCTTGGCCGCACCAACGTGCTTTCCATTGAGCGGGGTGTCACGTGCGTTGTTTGAAGAAATTATTTCGTCAATACAAAATAAACTAAAAATATTGTTACCTTCTCATTACTTAAAGAACCTGGGCGACCGAGCTTTGCTCGGTTTTTATAAAAAACATTTTAAAATTAAAATAAACTGTTAGGTTTGTCTTATGAAGTTAACATTAAAAAACATATATATTAAAAAAATATATCTCTTCTGTCACTCACAATTCGAATGAATTGAGGTTACACGGATTTTCGAAACAACCTATTTCCATCTGAGCTATGTTTGTTTTGACAGCGGCTGCGAAATTTACCTTTATATTCTAGCTATATTCATTCATTGCCTGAAAACTCCGTTAAATAAAGTTTTCTATGAATAAAATCTCGTTAGATCGATTTATCCTCCGTGAAACTACCTACATACTAAGTTTCACGGAAATAGATGACGAAGTTTCCGAGATCCTGAATATATACAAATATAAAAATATACAAGAATTGCTCGTTTAAAGGTATTAGATGGATAGACAAAAAATAGAATAGTTAAAGCAAGAGTGTGGAGAAAACTATCAAACTGAAATATTTTAAAACGTTGTATGAAACTCCCCAAACTTCCCTTTGCATAATAATATCACTTGAACTTGACCGTGACTTATTATAACATTTTAGTCACAAATTTTGATTCAAATACATATCAAAATATCGTACGACGCACGCAGACGCCATGATGGAAACGTGAGTGATTCACGCGAACAATGAACTTACACTAAGGCCACGCCGAAAGCATATTCACTCAGGCCGTACCCTCTAAGTTTAATTGACAATGTTTTACCAGGCTGACCATTAAGAAACAAACACTCAATTTACAAATACAAATATCTTTATTTCTAGAATATTTTACATAGTATAGCTTTAACTATGGCCCCAAACTAATCAGTGCCTGTCTCATGGAAGTCTAATGACTGATTGAAATTGCCTTTAATCAACGGTGGCGCGTACTGTGTTTATAATATTTAAAGGAATTACATATTAAGAATTAAAGTTAAAGCAAAGAAAAAACAAATCATATAATAACTTAATAAGCATCAGTGTATGTTAATAAAAGTGTGTGTAATCGCTCATCTCCTCATTGCACAGATCCGGCAGATGAGGGGAGCAGTCTGCCTATCAATAGGTAGGGGTCCGGCGGCCACCTTCCGCCGAGCGGACCGTTGGGACGGCTATCCACGGGGAATAGCATAGACCGATCCCTTGCCGCCTCAACAATTACGGTCTGTCGGTACACCGTGGGGTTTTATTCCGTGTGACTCGGACATAACCCACCCTCTCCCCCGGGAGGATGGCGTATCCATAAGGGATTTCCCCACGTTAAAAAAAAGGGGTGTGTGTAGTTGTGATGAGTGTGAGTATAAAAATGAGTAGGTGTGTATGTCTGTACTAGTATGCTAGATGTGTATAATTTTTGGAATGCTAATAGAGTGCTTTGAGTAAATTTTCTGTCTATTCATGTGAAATACTGTGAATCCATCGTTTGGTAGCAGTTTTCACATGGTAGCGTGAGCAACGTATGAAGTTGTAGTCGTACATCATTTTAGAAACTTTATTGTACACGTTTGGGCTTAGAAATCTAGGCATTCTTTGAGCAAAGGATGGATTGCCAGTTGGAATGGACATGTTAAGGATGCGTTTTTGTAGCAGTATGTTGAGATTCCTGACTTTTGGTTTCCGCGCGTGCACCATAATAGTGGTTTTAAGAATAAATTTCATTTAGTTTCATTTATGTCATTGTTTTGAGTTTTCTTCTGTGTCCTGTCGGCAGTGCTTATAACTAACTGCCTTAACTTCTTTTCAGTGTTGTTTAAATTAAAATTATTATCTATTAAAAACATGAATTTATTTGTAGACATTTTTGTTGCATCTAATTTCAAACCATTCTAGAATGGCTGTAAATTTATTATGATTTTATTTATATATAAATATGTTAAATTTATTTTGCCAGACATTAATTTGGTTGTTCACTCAATAGCGACACTGATTTATTGCTAGAAAAAAAAGAATGTATGTAGACTAGTTTAGCTAGTCAGTTACTGGATGTATGAGAAATTATTCACTATTATAATTGTGGCAACGTACGTATTCGAGATGGATGACTTAGGGGTCATGCAAGTATTAGTTTAACCACGAGTGGGGGGTCCTTCATTTGATTACTTTGAATGACATGAGGGCAATGATATTACATATATTTATAATATCATTGCATGGGGGGCTTAGATGGTGATTACGTCAGCTATATGTATTTATTTAACTAGAATAGATTTAAAAATTACTTATAGAGATATTTCTGTACGCACTTTAAATGCATTGCTTACTTATGCTGACCAGAAGGAAGGGGCGCTCCGGAATTAATAAAATAGAATAAAAAGATTCTGCTTACGTTGTACTTCAACGGCCCCATACGTATAGATCTGTACTATTTATACTAGTATTATAAAGAGGTAAAGTTTGTGAATTTGAGACGTTGTGAGTTTGTGACGTTTTAGGTGTAATCTCAGGAACTACCTGTTCGATTTGAAAAATTCTTTCAGTGTTATATAGCTCATTTATCAAGAAAGGTTAGAGGCTATATATATCATTACGCTAAGACCAATAGGAGCGGAGCACCAATGAGAGGTGATTCAAAATCGGGATTTATTTTCCTCTTGAGAGCGTCCGCTGTGTTGTGTTAGTCCAAAGTAACTATTACTACGCGGACGAAGTTGCGGGCAGGGACTAGTAATAATATAAAGAGGTAAAGTTTGTGAGTTTGTAAAGTTATACGGGGTAATATCTGGATCTACTAAACGAATTTTGAAAATTCTTTTACTAATAGAAAACCACGTTATTTGTGATTATCATAGGCTATGTATTAATCCAACAAACGAAAAGACTTTTTGTGGTAATCTGATTTGTAAGTAAGTCGGAGAAAATATGGTCGAACGAAATTTTTTCTTACGGACGCTGCCGTTACGATGAGAGATATATGATTGGGTTTTAGAGAAAAGTTATTGAGCTTGATAATGCATAAAAAGACGTCAGAACAACATACATGTAACTTTTATATTTAAGTCTCAAAAAGTAGTTTTTTTTTTTATATTAGTAAAATAGTTTAAGTGATGTTTGTTGGTCATATTATGAACAACCATTATGAATTCTTATCAATATGTAATGATATAATAATTGAGCCACAGCAACACGTGCCTGGGTTAGATAGTGCTATATAAAACAATTGAATTATATAATCTGAAATTGACATTAAATATAAAATGTGTATATTGTTGAAAAGATTACCTGACTTGCCTAGTTCAGTCTCGCGAGCAAGCGGGAAGAAACAGTAGTTATTTGTTTATACACAATAATTATTCTAATACCCAGATATAATAATTGCTAACTGGTGATTTCATTTGCAATAAAATAGTTTGTTTTGCGAACTCATTGTTTCGTTTAGGTTTATCGTGAGCTGTCTTAAATATTGGATATAAATGTGTGAATAGGACTTAACTTACTATAATTCTTTTATCGATTTTACATTTGATTCAGTTGACCTTGAAATTGCTGTTGTGTGTTAATGTGTGTAGATAATCCTTTTTAAAGTTCTGTATTTATCAGTTAAGGCCTCTACGAAATCGATTCAGCCGGTTCGTCAAAAACAATAAACACTTCTTCTTGTTTTGGCTCCGCAGAAGCACTTGCCAGTGTCAATGTTTTGTTTTAATGGACGTTATAGTACAATAATATTACAAGCGTTGTGTGATCATTTCAATATTCTAACAAGATAGTGAACCCTTGTTAGAATCTTCCAGGGAGTTTTTGTGGCATCTCAAAATTGCATGCTCCGTGGTATTATTTTCCATTCACTTCACTAATGCCCAATAAACTAACTATATTACGTAAAACACCACCATATTTACAAAATATATAGTCAAATAACAGAAGATTATGAATAAAATATAAAATTTGTCACTACATGACAATCTAAGATCCCGGCAAAAACTTCAAAAAACAGATTAATTTAATTTATATGTAAGGGTTTTTTTCTAATCTACAGCTTACATGGGACGAATGTTCAGATAGCAATATTTATTGAGGACACTCTGCAATCGATTCTCACTCTAAATCAATTAAAAAAATTGGTGCTTAATATTTGACCAAATTATTTAGAAAAGTACAAAAAATATACACAATCCTCTACGCGTCTGTGTTAAAAGACAGTGTCAGTGACAGTCGGGTGGTTTTACTTTAACTTTAACGGGAAAGTGGGAACGTCAGTGAAAAACAAAAGGGTTTATTATCCGTTTTATTATCGAAAGCTATTAACTCAGGGTCACCCCTTGTAGCTTTTGACACCGGTAATTGCAACTAGATTGAGTTTATATTTCTGAAAGTCTTAGAACCAACTTTAACTTAGTTTTCTTGGTTCTTTATTAGTATTTGATTTAATATTATTATTAAAATGAATATATCATAGAATACTGTGAGCGTTTAAACTATCACATTGTATAAATGGCTATCAAGATAAAAAATAACGTATCTAATCAACCTACGAGACAATTAAAGTATTTGCATTTTGCAAGAATAAAAATATTTTTCAAATTAAATTTTTATTTACTTGGATACATTTTATATTAGAACACGCTAACAATTTGTCTTTGAACGTTTAGTAACTATTTTTATTATATTAGATTATAAGTTTAGATTTAAAAAAATGAATAATACCAATTTATTTAATAAATGACAGAATAAGATATATTTAGTAAAAATCCGAAATAATATTTTTTCGTATACGTCATTTTTATATAGAAGTATAATGTATATTTATTAAAGATAAATTAAGATATTTTATTATAAATTACACTGGTCGGCAATAAAATCCTCCTTTAAAATTTTTTGTCATAAATATTACGATTCAAATGTTGTGAATCTATCCCCGTTGGTCGATTTTTTCCATCACGTCTAGATTTTTTTATATGTTTTTGTTTTAATTTCAAAAATTTGGGTATTTTTCAATTTTTTTGCGCATCAATGTTACAAACAGTGTATATACAAACAGTGTGTGTACAAAATAAGTTTTAGCGAGTTGTAAGAGAAAGAAAGTGCCGAAGGTGATTTTTATGGTACATATACATAGGCGCATGCGCAGTATTCGCTGTGACTTCACAACACTCGAGTGAAATATGTCACTCAAGATTCATTTTTTGGACTCTCATTTACATTTCTTTCCTGAAAATCTTGGAGCCGTATCAGATGAGCATGGTGAAAGATTTCATCAGGATATAATGCAGATTGAAAAACGCTACAGTGGGAAATGGTCAGCAGCAATGCTTGCTGATTTCTGTTGGTCAATTCGCCGAGAAACTCCAATAGAAACGATGAAAAGGAAAAAAAAACCACAAAATAACAAATTTTCTCACCATATAATGAGATAGCTAACCGATTTTTATTCATTTTGTGACTATAATTTAGGATTTTTCACTGTAAAACTTAGACCGTAATATTTTTTCATTTCGTTATGATAATTAATATTTTAATAATATTGTTTGTTAATTAAATAAATATTATATTGGAAATCTACGTGTGGTACTTAATTGTATGTCAGATTCCGTGTTTAAAGCGCAAAATATGATGAATTCATGCATGAAAACAAGAAGGAGAAAAAAAATTTTTTTGCAAACCAGTGTTATTACACACTACCTTTTAAATTAAAATAGGCTGTATTTAATTACTTTGGTATTCTCGGTAATTCAGCAGACCTATTAGATTCGACATTCTGGTTTTTTAAATTTCTAAAGCATTAGTAAATCTACAAACATAAAGTAATTTCTAAATATACCAAGTCAATTAAACTTTGTTTAAAGTAGCTATTTGATACTTACTTCTGAAGAAGTTCCAAAAATTTACACATTTCTCTCACGGTGATATTTTTGGAGGTCATTATACTAGGCAATTTATTTATAAGAATTAAAAAAAAATTTTGTTGCAATAAGACGTGACAGCGGATTATCAATTCCAAGCGGAATTGCGAAGTTACATCCTCCTTACTATGGATTTCCATAAGGAAACGCCCTAATCAATTAAACAAGCGAAACAGTTAAAATATTAGATAATACACTACACTCGTCGTGAATAAATGATAAACAGTAAGCTGAAATATATACGCAATGTGACCCCATATTTAAAAAATATATATATTTATGAGAAATTTCCAAATTTTTCACTAAACATTTTTTTAGAATCTCAATTTCACCAACGCTGTTAAACTAACAACCAATTAATTGATCACTATTCTGATCAGACTTATAGAAACCAGGTGTTAGTGTATAGTTTTAGCGAAATATGAACTAATATTGTGCAATATAGGAACCACAGTGACTGGCACTTAAACCATCCTCACGACTCACTATACGACTACACCTATACAAATAACAACATCCGTCTATATTACAGGTTGTGCCTTCAGAGTCACTCGCTTGAATTGCCAATTTGTTTATATGTTTTTTTTAATAAGTTTTTCTACATACACTGTTTATATCTACAGTATCTGAACAAGTTGTGGGTAATAATTTTAATTAATAAAAAAAAATAACAACCGTTATAAATGCGAGGAAGAAAGGAAGAAATTAATACGCCACCATGGTGATAGAGCCACGCTGAAGCTATTATTGGTTTCCGCACGAATGGGTCAGCTTGCCCGGAGTACTACCACCCTCTCATAGAAAACCAACGTCAAGTAACAGTACTTGCATTGTTGCGTTTCGTTCGGTCAGTGAGATCGCTGGAGACCCACCAACCTTTCCCTCTCCTCTCTTCCCTCCGCCTTTCCCCATTCCCCCCCAAGAAAGGCTGGTAACGTACCTGCAACTCCCCTGGTTTTGCAAGTGTCTATGGACGGCGGTGATCACTTAACGTCTGGTGACCCGTCTGTTCGTTTACCTTCGACCAGGGAGAAAAATTAAAGCGACTTTGCTAACGAGCCGATCAGTTTAAGGAAAAATCGACATTATTCAAAAGACCCACCGTGTATATCTTATTTCTGTTTTATAAACATTTTTGCTAAAATGCAAATAACTACATTGAAGTAACAATACTTGCATTGTTGCGTTTCGTTCGGTCACTGAGAGCGGCGGAGGCCCATGTCCCCCTCCCTCCAAACACAGGCTAGCAACGCACTTGTGATTCCTCTGGTGTTGCTAGTGTCTATGGACGGTGGCGATCACTTAACATCAGGCGACCCACCTGTTTGTTTGCCTCCTGTGATATAAAAAAAACGTAATTTGCAGCTTCCTCTAGAATACATTATACAATGAATATAATAATATAATAAAAAGTAGATCAGTACTACGGGTTTGGTTTGGCACGTTGCGTTGGGCAGAATATTGAGCACGTGCAACTAAATTGGCTTGCTTCGGTTTTGTGAAGCTCTCTCTCTCTCTCTCTATCGCACAGCGTATTAGCTGCGATAGACAAAGAACCCGAATTTAGCTGATTATCTTATATTTCGTGACGTAACGAATGAAATATTGGATGATGTGAATATATATTACAAAGCCTTTTACTTATTATTCAATGGGATCAACTACAGTACAAATCAAATATACAGACTGAATGTTTAGACAGTAGCAATATTTATGGTGGACACTTTGCACTTGATTCCCATTCTAAATCAATTAAAAAAATTGTTGGCTGATATTTGACCTTATTATCTACAAAAATTATACTCAAACCATTACTCGGCTATGTTAAAGAACAGTGTCAATGACCGCTGCCGGCTGAAGTGAAAAGGAAAGAACAAATAACAAAGGACAATTTTTCGAAACATGAACAAAACAAAGGGGCTTAGTGTCCGTTTTATTATCGAAAGTTATTAACTTCCGGTCGCCTTTCACAGCTTTCGGCACCGGTTATTGCACCTAGGTTTCTAGCTATACTTTTAAAAGTTTTAGAACAAACTTTAAATGAGGTTATCTTTGTTGTTTATTTGTATTTGTTTTGATGGTATTATTTTATATGTCAAATGCGACCATAACATGTCATATTCTTGAATATTGATAGTGTTTAACCATTACCTAGTATTTATTCCTAATGAATGTATTTAATTCCGCAAACATTAATATTTGATTGTATCGCGTTTACAATCAAATAAAGTGGATTAGATATGATATAAAACTAGACTAATGGTTAGTACTGCTGATTTATTCAGTAGCTAACAATCACCCACAACATCAAAGGTAAATTACATATATTATAATATATACTAGTGGGCGTCCAATGGTCGACATTCGATCAAAGTTCATTGATTTTTTAAAGTTTCAACTATATTAGGGTTTTTTTGTCAAAGAGTATATATACTTCTATAATCAGAGGTTTTCATCACGGCTACTTAGTTATTTGCCACTTGTTTTTTTTTAAATTATATAAACATTAAAAAAATCTATGTCTATATGAAAATTGAAATTAATTATAAATTTGAAACAAAAAACAGGTCGTTGCATAAGATGGTAAGGCTTTCAAATTGTAAGTAAACATACGTTTACGAAAATAAAGAAATTTATTGCCACTCATAACACAATTTTCAATTAATTTTATACGTCACTATGAGTGGGTGATATTTCTGGGTGGTAATGAGTTAAATGTAGTCTGTACTTTATGAGGAATAGTAATATGCCCAGAATCATCGTTTGGAAAAGTAATTAAGACACAATAGAATCAAATGATGAATCCAAAAAATACATATTTTTAATACCACCAATAAATTTTGAAAATTAATTCATTTTTGTTCAAAATACTTCATCAACTGTACTAAATATAATTGCTACATCACGTTGAACTTCATCAATGTTACCGCGGAGATCTAAGTCATGGATTACTTTCATGAGCAGACAAAGCTTCGTAATTTGATTTTACAATGTTTTTCTTGGCTCATTTTTTTATTGAATCATCATTTGAAGTATGTTCACAATAAAAAAAATACTAAACATTAAATACTGACATTAACTTTGGTAATATTGCTTTACTCTTATGACAATATGATACAAAGTGACATGAAATGAAAGCAGTTCTGTTACCTAAAAATTTTAACATTTAATAAGACCAAAGAGAATAATAATTATTTCAGTAGTTTCATAAATTTACTAAAGACAAATTATTTGTTAATGTATATTATGAATATACATATTATCTATCTATACTAATATATAAAGCTGAAGAGTTTGTTTGTTTGTTTGGTTGAACGCTATGATCTCAAGAACTACAGATCCGGTTTAAAAGTTTCTTTTAGTGTTAGATAGCTCATTTATCGAGGATGGCTATAGGCTACATTTCATCACGTTAAAACCAAAAGGAGCTCAGCACTAATGAAGAATGTCTCAAAATCGGGCTACTTTGGAAGCTTCCGCTGCGTGTTAATGTCAGTATTATACGCGTTGCCATGGTAACGCGATAACATTCTATTAAAAATATTTTCATGGTTTATTTTGTATTCCTATTCAAAAAGTTTATTCTACGTTAGTTTTGTTTTCGATTTTTAATTATACGTGTTACGTTTATATCGCAAACATTTCTTAAGTTTATTTTGTATTGTTTCAGAAAGTTTAGTAGTAATAATATTCGTCCAATAATACAGTCGAAGGTATTAATCCATACAGCCAATTCTGAAGTTGTCAATATAGTTAGTTTTCTTTTATGTCCAAGTTAATGTAAAAGTATAAGCGCCGAATCCTCTACATAATATAACGTAATTTTTTATCTTCTTAATCTTCAAGACCATAGAATTAATGCTTCGTGGTTTTATTTTTCATTCATTTCACTTATGCAAAATAAACGAACGATATTATATAATACGCAACCAATTTCTACACGATATAGAACCATGTAACACAATATTATGAAAAAAATATAAAATCCACCTGACAGACTGAAATCCCGCCAAACACTCTTTAAAAAACTCTATTCTACATTAGTTTTGTTGCCAATTTTTTATTTGTGATATATTACGTATTATAAAAGTAAAGTGAGTGTAATTTATATTAAAATAAATTATTTTTGGTGAATAAAATCTGTGATGCTACAAACATGAAATTTTTTTTTAACTCTGTCGATATGTCTGTTTTTTTATTTGTTCCGGGTAACCTCCGAAACGACTAGACCTATTTGAATGTTTTTTTTTCTTCTTAGAAATGACTACGCTTAACAGCTTCACCGGACTACAAGTAATATTTGAACGGGAATTCTACGGGCAAATAAGTAACTAATTAGCTGTTTTATTTAATATTGTTCGATAATGTGTAGCTTCATATTTTCTTATGTAGTGTAAGCACTGAGGGTGACATATAGTTTAAAATTCCAGTTATGAGGCTGATCATAATCCCATCCCATTCGATACACTATTAGTATTCACATACATAATATACACGTTACCTGTTACAGTAGATGATGTGCGTGTGATACAAATATTTTTGAAATAGTATTATTGTAATTTACACTAGATGTGTAATCACAATTTTAAATTTATTTAATATATTAAAAAAACGCGTGCGAAGCCGCGGGTAACAGCTAGTATTATTATAAAATTAACCTACAATTTGACCAGTTGATTTCCAAGGGCATGTAACACATGCAACGTCAGTCATGTAAAATTCAAGCAGTAGTGTGAGTAATGTATATTTTAATTAATTTAATATGCTTGTAATGTATTTTATATAAAAATAGTTTTCTGCACTTCTCCTCCATATAAACTTTAACTATGCCGAATTTCACGTTCATACGTTCGCGCAATACGCTTAAAAAGGAATATAAAGTTTTTGCTTTGCGTATTAATAAATAATTAATAACAATATAAAAAACACACAGAATAAAAAATGTCATTTAACGCCGCTTGGTATCCGCGTAACATCTATTATTATAAGAATTATATAAAACTTTGTGTAGAAAACTTAAAAAAAATAAATAAAAGCGTCTTTGAAATCAGGATATTCAAATAGAGATCCAAAAAATAGACACACAGACATGTGGACAGACAGAGTAATAAAAATTTGTTGTTATATTTATGATCACTGGCCTTTACAGTCGATATTTATAGCCAAATTATTATAATATTTCGTTTGTATTCACGAATAATTGATTGCAACAAATTAATCAACAATTATAGTAAACTTCAAAATATATTTTTGACACATAAGTAAAAAAATCCACAACGCCATCTATCCGTTTTTGATTTAATACATCATGATAATCGTGTTACTTAGATAAAAAAAAAAAACTTATTTAAACGTCTTTTAAAATAATTAAACACGATCTTTTAATATTTAAGCATATCACTAGACTGAGTAGACTAAGTCTTTATTTTGGGAGTTTTTTCCATTGGCCGATTTTAATAAAATAAATGATATACCCTAATAAAATATGCCCCAAGCTATGCTTCAATTATACGTAAAATCACTTTGAAAATCAAATCTAGTAATTTTAGACATTAGCATCTAAGGAAAACTTTCGCTAACTGACCTGCAATCACTTTTGATGGAATAATTTCAATGTGCAGAGCGATGTAATTCTATAGCTTTACATTAGTACTTCGTCTACGTGAAATCGGTTACCTACCGGTTCTAATTATATTTCCAAACTCAAAAAATCATAGAACCCAATTAAAGCAACTCCCACCCCGTTTCCAATTGTGAAACAAAACAATTCAGGGACTCACTCAAACGCATACCTAGTTGGTTCAGTGAATGACTTACGCAAATCTGGAAGAAATTTCGATAAGACGGATGTAGCGCCATCTGTCATCCAGCAATATTAATAATTTGGATTTGTTTGAAATACGAACAACCGTGGAATCATTTAGATATCGTTCATACAAAATACTAAAATCGTAAATAAGAAATGGTATTATCTTGCCTAATCACACCATTAATTTTTTTTATATTATAGAAGGCAAAGGAACAGACGGGTCACCCGATGGTAAGTGATCATCGCCGTCCATAGACACTAGTAACACCGGGGGAGTCACAAGTGCGTTGCCGGCCTTTTAAAAAAGTGTTCGCTCGTTTCTTGAAAGTTTGCAATTCATAGTTGTTAAGCAAAATTAATATAAGCGCTGACAAAACAACTCAATAAAAAACAAAATTAGGGGGTCTCTTAGCTTTCTATATCACAAAAGTGATAGTGTGAACTGTTAAATATCAGCTCCAGAAACTCAAGATTATCTATCAGTATATATGTCCGCTTTTCGTACAAAGACGTTCGTAGTATGTGTACAGAGATAGTACTCTCACTGTTTTAGGAGTTCGAAATCTTTATACTCATGTATGCCACCAATTATAACCTCTAAACGTGCTGAAATGCCCATTTATTAACTAACATGCTCGCTAGGAGTTTTTGGCAGGATTTCTGTGTGTCATGTAGTGGATTTTATCTTTTATTCATAATCACATGTTATTTGACTATTATATTGTGTAAAATTGGTGGTGTTTTACGTAATATAGTCAGTTTCTTGTGCATAAGTGAATGGAAAATAATACCACGGAGCATGAAATTCAGAGATGCCACAAAAACTCCCTGGAAGGTTCTAGCAAGGGATCCACCATCTTGTTAGAATATAGATTCACACGATGCTTAATATTGAAATGATCGCACGACGCTTGCGATATTATTGACTACGTGACAATGGCAGTAATAACCAGGAAGATTGATTGCCAAAAATAAAGTTTAAAAAAAACATGCACGCAAGTACTAAACTACATATCGAAACGCGACCTTTACAATGTTTTTCTAAAGTATCAACATGCGAAAAAAAAACTCTATTTTTGAATGTTTTTATTGATATTACTAATGCACGGCAAAGGCTAGTAAACAAAAAACTCGAATAGTTAAAAATACATAACAAAAAATTATTAATGTATTTTATGTCCATCTAATAATTTAAGTAAGTCCGTCGAAGTAATAATTTGAGTACTGGTTTTAAAGACTGAGTAGTGATTTTATTATAATTTTCAAACCAAATGTTTTATGATACACGTCGCGTTAAATGAATTAAACGTTTTTTGTTACAAAGTGACAGGACCTAATTAATTCCAGACTTGTAACTTATGCTGGATTTCCGCAATATAACGCCTTCATCAATCAAATATAATGAGTTTGCTTGTTCGTTATGAGAGAAGGCATGTCGATAATCTAATGTATTTGCCTTTTTCCTCTAAACTTGTATCTATAGTAAGGGTAGTAAGGGAGCCACCATCTTGTTAGAATATTGATATGCTTGTAATATTATTAACTACACTATTGTAGGTGGTAGAGGCACGATGAAGCTGTAACTGGTTTCAGCATGAATGGGTTGGCTCGTCCGGGGTAGTACCACACCTCTCACAGAAAACCGACATGAAATACCAGTGCTTGCATTGTTGTGTTTCGTTCGGTCAGTGAGAGAGCCGGAGACCAACGTACCCTCCCCTTCCTCCTCCTTCCCTTCCTGTCCCCCCCCCCCCCCCCGCTCCTACCAAACACAGGTTGGCAACGCACTTGTGACTCCCCTGGTTGTTGCAAGTGTCTATGGACAGTGATGATCACCTAACATCAGGTGACCCATCTGTTAGTTTGCCTCCTATGATAAAAAAAAAGTTACAAGCTGTGGATCTATACTTCTATAATTAACAATACAAAGAGGTAAATTTTGCGAAGTTGTGACGTTGTAGGGGGTAATCTCAGAAATAACTAGTCTGATTTGAAAAATTCTTTCAGTGTTATATAGCTCATTTATCGAGGAAGGTTATAGGATATCATCACACTAAGACCAGTAGGAGCGAAGCACCAATAAAGAATGTTTCAAGATCGTGTTTTCTTTTTCCTCTGAGAGCTTCCACTGCGTGTTAGCGTTAGCTTAAAATAACTACTCGATGCGGATGAAGTCGCGAGCAGAGGCTAGTTACATTGTAAAATGAAAGTAATTTAAACATATTATTGAAGATAAAACTTCTTTAGGCATGTTGAGAGGCATTGTTGACAGGAGATCAATTTATAACTTCGCTATTATGACACGCTACGTTATATGTTACTGGCAATGGTCATTTCTGACTAGCGACTGTTGTATAACAGACATGCAAATAATACTTGACATTATTCTTGTATATACATATATTATGGAAGAGATACATCAACTATTGACATACATAAAACAAGACAAAACTATAAATATAATTGACATAACGTACATAATTTAAAACTAGTTTTTTTTTTCGGAATGACTACGCTATTGACCCAACAAGGTCTTAACAGCTTCACCGGACTACTAAGGCGAGCGCTTAAGGCACTCAGCCGACTTTATTTTGGCAACCAGCTCAAGGGTGCACGGCACACCTCGGCTTGGCTGTTGCCTGTTGCATGCAAAATCGCGACCTATCTTAGCTAACCTAGCTAACTATTCATATATATATGAGTTGTTGAAACGTATATGTGTACCAAGCATACACGCCTCAACAACTCCTCCATATATTTATTATGGAAAATTGAGAGTTTTTCAGTTCGATAAAAGAAAAAAAAAGTAAACCCTTCCACTTTCATGTGTAAGCGTGTGGGCGTGCACGTGTGTGGGTGATCGTGTACTGTTGTAGCGGTGATGTATATTTGTGTGTCACCGTATCGCGCAAGCAACGCACTCAAGGGCTCCCTACCGAGGGATCGAACCTAGGCTTGAGCCGCTGCTGTGGGAGGCCTAATCAGGTAACTAGCTTTTTCAATGTACTGCCAGTTAAGATTAATTACAACAGCGATGAATATATATATATATATATATATATATATATATATATATATATATATATATATATATATATATATATATAACTACACTAACACGCAGCAGTTCTATAAAGGAAAAAACATCCCGATTTTAAAACATTTTTCATCTGTGCTCCGCTCCTATTGGTCTTAGCGTGATGATATATAGCCTATAACCGTTTTCGATGAATGAGCTATATACCGTTGAAATAATTATTCAAATCGGACCAGTAGTTCCTGAGATTACCCTCTACAACGTCACAACATTACAACGTCACAAACTCACAAACTTTACCTCTTTATAATATTAGTATAGATATAGATGAAATTTAAATAATTCACACTAATTTAAAAATTCAAAACAGAAAACAATTATTCTATTGCATTGAGTTTACACTTCTATCGGCTATCTTTATGGCTGCATCGATTTTTTTATCCAATATCATGCGTTACATAACACCGGATTTAGTTTTTTAATTTAATACAATTTTCTTTCTGTCTATAAATTGTTTTAATGTAATTTATTGTACAATTAAGCTACCAAATATGTCCACTAACTCCAAATAACAAGACCTCGAATTTAGTCGTATTCAAATTTTAAAACCAAGCCGAATAATTTTGCAAGGATTAATATTTTTCCCATTAATTTATTCCACACTGGTTTATATTCTCTAGTATATTACACGTGTAAATAATAATGAACGTATATCTTCTAACCTATATTATGTTTTTTTATTCGAATTGACTACGCTATTGACCTAGCAAGGTCTTAACAGCTACACCGAACTACTAAGGCGAGCGCTTAAGGCACTCTGCCGATTTTATTTGGGCAACTAGCTCAAAGGTGCACGGCACACCTCGGCTTGGCTGTTGCCTGTTACATGCAAAGTCGCGACCTATCTTAGCTAACCTAACTAACTATTCATATATGTTTAAATTGTTGTGACACATATGTGTACCAAGCATACACACCTCAAAAACCCCTCCATATATTTTTTGGAAAAAAGAATAAAACCCTTCCACTTCCATGTGTAAGCGTATAGGCGTGCACGTGTTTGGGGGTGATCGTGTAGTGTTGTAGCAGTGATGTAAATTTTTGTGTCACTGTATCGCGCAAGTAACGCACTCAAGGGATCCCTGCCGAGTAATCGAACCTAGACTTGAGCCGCTACCGAGGCTATATTATGGAATCATATTGATTTATAAGTTACTAACTTCTGCCCGTAACGACATCCGCGTGGTGTAGTTGCTTTGGACTAAGGGCTTGGGACTTCGTTTACGTAGAAAGTGTAAATAGATCTAAATAATACGTACGTTAACCGTAATTTTGAAACTTTCTTCATTGGGGCCCGCTCCTATTGACTTTAGCGATGATATATAGCATTCCTCGATAATGAACTATCTAACACTGAAAGATTTTTTCAAATCGGGACAATAGTTCCTGAGATTAGCGCCTTCAAGCAAACAAACTCTTCAGCTTCATAATATTAGGTATACATAATTATGGAAACTTTCTCACATAAATATTTTTGTAGCGAAAACTGTTTTTATCCCAATATTTTTTTTTTTTTTTAAATTCGATAAAACGACATTACAAAGAGGCAAACATACTATATAGCTAAAGGTAAATCATGGGAGAGAGGGAGATAGAATACATTATGCAGTGTTTTTATATTCGCGGTCTTCTCATTGTAATGTGGGTGGGTATGGGGCAGCGTATTCTGAAACCTTGGGTAAAGGCGTCATAACCAGCTTGGTGTATCGTTTATATGCATATTTAATCATTTTTTTAAGGATTCGCTTCTACCGCGTTTGAACTTTATACATGTTTGTGTTAACTTTATGTTTTAACGTTCAACCACGATATCACCTGATGTTGGGAAACGTATCCATACTACGTAACCCATTTAGTGCGTATCCATAATACATGTGAACAACTCCTCTCTCTCTCTCTAGTTTTCACGTAGTTATTCATAAATACGGTTTTTAATCATATTTGGAAATGAAAAAGAATAAAATGTCCCGTATTTGTATTCATTAATACAGTACTTGTCACGTGACGTCAAAAGTGCATGCATACCTATAGATACAAGGTAAAATAGTATAACATACCTAGGCCAGTAATATAAAAAATATCATAGATAATATGTAATTGTTGACCGAGACAAAGCAGAGTAGGAATGATCGATATTTAGCTGACGATGTTTTGTTTTCGATAAAATCGACACATCAATATTTTGATTTCGATAACATCGACACATCAATGTTATGAGAATAAAATATCGAAATGTCAATATATTCTTAAGGGTCATCTAACCTTGCATGTACTAGCTAGGGACTAGATAACTATCAAATTTAACTGTTTTACACTAGATTATACTTATCAACATTATCGAAGTAAGCCGTACGAATAGTTATTTTATTTGCATTTCCTAAGGGAAAAAGGAAAAGGGGTCAGATTCGGAAAAGCTTTTTTTCAAAGCTGGCCAACTCCTGTACCAGCAACAGAACATACAATACGGAAAACACTAGGTAAAGTTAGTTTTTATACAGACAGATTTATTTGCTAGCAAAATCATTGATGTTTTGCTAACGATGTTTATCGTAAATCGATACTTTTAAACCAATTGACATCGATGTTTTTCTAATATCGATCTTCCCTAAAGCAGAGGCTTATAAACATATGATCTTACTTAGGCTTACTGTTTTAGTAGTCAAGGTGCTAAGTATATACTATTTTTCATCTTCACGGATACAAAAAATGGTAACTTTGATTACCACAGCGAGCAGAAAGTAGACACTTTCCGGTCGAAGATTAGAAAAAAAATTACCAAGAAGAAAAAGTTATGTAAACATATATTGTAATAGGAACTTAATTTATAGGAGTCTTATTTTCTTCCTTTTTATATTACCTTCATCGACAAAGAATTCTTGTAACATTTAATGAATGCGTTGTACAGTCGATCGTACAACGATTTATTGTATCGACACAAACTCTCATGAATTTGAGTCATATATTCATTTCAATTTAATGTAATTAATTAAAAACGTAATATATTGTACGTCTAATACCGAAACAACTTCAAGATTGATAAATATCAATGTTAAAATTCCTATAATAATATTTTGAATTTGTTTTGTATCAACCGTTTGACTGTACCTTAGCAAAGCCAAACTTAAAGCTATATTCAGAGCGGCCAAAAAGTTTGGCGCAGACTATATATGTCGAGTAAATAAAGTGATCATGACAACTTACCTTGATGTGAATTATTCTTTTCATCAAACTTGCAGGTGTAAGAAACAGCGTAACTTGTGTAATCGGTCGCTAAAATAAGCAGAGTTGATTCCGTACTGATATCTGCAACAAACAACAACCATTTGTTAAAAGTTTTTGGCGGAATTTTAGTCGTTCAAGTCGTAGTAGCTCAACCTGATGTAGCAACAAAATGAATTTACCTTCAAAAGCTAATGGTAGTATTAAAAATATCTTTGTCTTGGCTTCATCATTTGAATCTATTGTACATCCATTACTTTTCCAAACGATGATACTGGGCATACCACTATTTCTCATAATGAACAGACTACATTTAATTCAATATCTTCCAGAAATACCACCCACTCATGGTGTCGTGTAAAATTAAGTGAAAATTGTGTCAAGTGTTACGATAAATTTCGTTATTTTCGTGAAGTTATGTTTACTTAGAATTTGAGAGCTTTACTACCTGTTATTTGTTTCAAAGTTATAATTAATTTCAATTTTCATTTACACATAGACTTTTTTATGTCTATTATAATTAAAGATCATGGAAAATGGCAAAAAAAACTTGAGAGGTGTCAAGGGACACCCGGATGGAACGAAGTTCCTTTCGATTAATTAGTGAAGGAATTGTAATAAAGTTTTTTTTTAAGTTGTAATAATATTTTTTTTATTATTAACAAATATAATGTTAGTTAAACTTAATCAGTAGGCTCAAATTTCGTAATAATTGGCTTGTGGTAACTGAAGTAGGAAACATATTTTTGGGATCATTATTATTATTATTTTTTATTATTTACAAAAAACTTGTATACACTCAACAAAAATAATCGACGCGACACCACACTGTTCAATGTGAAATAGAAATGAAAATATCTGGCTTGCTTTCTATAAGAGAGAGAGAGACAGACAGAGAAACATGCGACGCCGCACAGCTTACAATAGCTTACTATAGCAAAAAGTGTCGTGACAACTTTTCGTAAGAATTTTTTCCGTCTAGCCCCCTTTCACAACGCGCGATAAGGAACTTCGTTCCAATAACTGAGTAGCCATGATGAAAACCTTTGATTATAGAAGTATACCCTTTGACAAAAGAACCCTAGTAAAGTTCGAACTTTAAAAAATTAATTAACTATGGTGGAATGTCGACCACTGGGCGCCCACTAGTATTTTTTACAAGCCATTAATTTCAAAATTTTTCCAGCATAAAGATAAACTAAAATCAATTAAGAGGATTGTATTAATTAATTATTGTCTTTGGGACGATTACTAGAACAATTAATCTTAACTGTCGAGAGATGCTATTATTTAGATATTTTTTTTTCTATTTTGTTGGTTTCACACAGAGATCATTTTGCATTAGCAATATAAGAGGAGGGTGGGGTAATCGTAATTTTATACGAGTTACTTGACATGTTGCATTAGCCTTAATAGAAGTCACCAAAATTTGTCAGTCGTGATTTAGATTCAAATCAGAAAGTCGTAATATCAAAATAGCTTAAATTATCAAACGATTTAATAGCAGACTCCTTCTCCATCAAGCTCAAAAGATCGAATGGATATGTACGAAGATTGTCACTACTATTTAGATATAATATCTACACATTAATACGAGAAGCTAAAACTTTGTACCACTGTTTAAACGAACTGCGTAAACGCGTGAACTTGAAATTTGGCGTAGTTAAAGTTTATATGGCGGAGAAGTACAGAAAGCTATTTATTGTAAATGTATTATAAGTACATTAAATTAATTAAAATACGCATTACTCGCGCTACTGCTTGAATTTTACACAATGTATACACACATGTAAATAAAAAAGACATTTTGACAGCCGTCAATAACGAACTTCAACAAATGTTGCGAAGGAGGTTGATATGATCGACTGTATGTATTTTCTTTATTCTTACGTTCTAATTTACCCTTTTGCATCCGACATGCAACAATGAAATTATAACATATAATTTTTAATTATTTATTATGCTGAACTCACTTCAAACAATTATTTAATTGAAAAATGAGCCAAATAATACTTTGTATAATCAAAATAAGAATTTTGTTCATAGATGTAATCCATGACTTAGACCGTTTACAATGATGCAGTTCAACCTTATGTAGCAAAAAAATTTTTGTTTTGGATTCAATATTTAATTTTATTGTGTATCCGTTGCTTTTCCAAAATATAATACTGGGCATATCACTATTTTTCATAATGAACAGACTACATTTAATTCAGTATCACCCAGAAATAGGGTGGTACCCCATGGTGTCTTGTCAAATTAATTTAAAATTATGTCATGGGTTACGATAAATTTCTTTATTTTCGTAAAGTTTGTTTATTTATAATTTGAGAGCCTTACTACTTGTTTTTTGTTTCAAATATATAATTAATTCCAATTTTCATTTACAAATAGATATTTTGATGAAAGCTAAGACATTTCCCTTTATGTCTATATCTTCTAATAATTTAAGAACTCTGTGTTTCCAAACCACCTCATATGCCTTTTCTATATCCAGAGCTACAATTATTGCATGATTATTATTTGCAAAGTTATCAAGTACTTCATCTTCAATATTCATTAAATGGTCCGTTATTGAACGAAATTGGCGAAATCCAAACTGAAACGGTGACAAGAATTTATTTGTTTCTATATACCACCTAATCCTTCTACTTATTATTTTCTCAAGTATTTTACACATATTACAAGTTAGAGATATAGGCCTATAACTAGATTTTAAACTAGGTATTTTCCCTTGTTTTAATATTGGAACTACTAAAGCTTCCTTCCAACTATCAGGAAACACCTGTTCTCTATATATATAGTTATATACATGGAGCAAGTACTCCAGTGCCCTCATTGGTAAATGCTTGATAATAATGTTTGATATATTGTCTAGTCCTGGACTATAATTACCAACTTCAGAGCATACCAATAGCAATTCATGCATTGATATTTCTTTGTTAATAGGATTATCATTGTTAGACACATCAAAATTTAAACCAATCTCCTTTTCACTTTTGTATTTCATAAATTGGTCATCGTAATTATCTGAACTGGAATTAATTGCAAAGGTCTCAGCTAATAGGTTTGTGGTTTGCGCAAGATCAGTTATGAAAGTACCATCAACATTTTGAAGTATAATGTTGTTGAATTTAATGTTTCGATGATTTAGTTTTTGTATTTTTTTCCATACTTCACCAATGGGGGTTTTATTATTAATGGTCAATACCCAATTTTCCCAATACTTCTTCTTATTTTCTTTAACTAGTCTTCTGTAGAATGCTCTCTTTTTCTTGTATTCAATTTTGTACATCGAATTAGGCTCATGTCTGGCATATCGCTTAAAGAGTTTTAAAGCCTTTCTTGTTTCTTTAAGTGCAATTTTACAATCGTCATTCCACCAAGGCAGATTATTTTTCCTTAAAGTACCAGATGTTTTAGGTATTGACTTGTCGGCTGCCTTGAGAATGTCTTTAGTAAAAATTTTAACGATTACATTGATATCATATTCAGAAATTTGATTTGAAGATGTTAATCTTGAGATATATAAATTAACGTCTTCATTAAACATGACCCAGTTTGCTTTGTCGAACTTCCATTTCCTTGGAAATCTAATGTTGTTTGATAAATTTTCGTTGGTAATTTGTGATCTAATCAAAATTGGATAATGGTCACTGTCATATAAATCTTCTAAAGCGTTCCATTCAAAATATGATAATATATTTTGTGAAGCTAAAGTTAAGTCTATAATTCTTGTGCGACCGGTATTGCTATCAAAATGAGTTGGTTGACCATTATTTAATACACATACGTTATCTTACTCATCAAGCCATTCTACTATTATTTTACCTCTGGTATCGCATTTGTCAGAACCCCAATAAAAATGGTGACCGTTAAAATACCCCATTATCACAAAAGGCATCGGAAGCTGAGTAATAAGTTTATTTAAATCATATTTATTAAGAGTATTACTATTTGGTAGATAAACATTGCAGAGTGTAAGTGTTAAAGGAAATTTTATTGTTATCGCAACTGCTTCTAAATTTGTTGTCAATATTATTTCTTCTGGCATTGTGTGACATTTGGCAAATATAGCCACACCTCCACTAGCTCTACTGCTTTGTTTTCGGTTTTTAGAAAGAAAGAAGAAAGAAAGAAATTTTTATACCCTGTTATAGACCCACAGTAATTGGAAGTGAAATTTGTTTCTTGTAAACAAATACAAATTGGGCATAAACGATTTATTAATAGTTTAAAATTTTCCAGTCGTCTAAAATAGCCATTAATATTCCATTGCAGAATATCCATACTAATTAGGACTCACACAGTTTATAATTAACGTGTAAAGTAAATTTATTGATGTGTATTTATTGTTCTATATCGTTATTCATAATAGAAGTAGGGGCCAATAAATCTTGTAATCTTCTCATTAAACGTGTGCATCTATTTTTTAGGCTTTTATTCATTTTGCCGTGTAACTTGTTGCACATTATAATAAGGTCATTTACATTATCTGTATATAAATATACTACTTCTTTAATACTCTGTTTTCCTCGAGAATTATCTAATAAACTTATAAATTGATCTAGGTTAATAGGAAATATATCTTCGCTATTTAATTCATCCATACTAGTTTCTATGTCTTTCCAAATTTCATCATCGCTTTTAGGATCACTCTTTTTTATTTTTTTCTTTGGTTTTGTTTTGATTTCCACATCTTCTATTGAAATATTGCTGCTAGTTTCATCAGTTTCAAACTCCATTGTGCCAGAGTTATTTTCACGTACATGCTGTGTTATAACTTCTAATTTTGAGGATTCGGTTGCAGTAGCTGAATGGATTCGTTTTTTTCCTTTTAAATTTATCTCTGATGGTTGTTGAAATTCTTCTACTATTGGTAGGGATCTCACAGGTTCCATATGGTGTCGAGTCACTACTAAATCATCATTTCTATCAAATATTTCATTAATTTCTTCAGCCATTTGATTATCTGTTTCTTGAGGGTAGTGTTGATTATTTATTATATGTTGTGGACAATTTTTAGCCAGATGCCCTAATGTATTACATGCAAAACATTTTAAAGCATCGGAAAATATATAAATCCAGTAGTTAGTCCCTTCAAATGTTATTTGGAATGATTCTGGGAGACGTTTTTCATCTTCTGGATTGATATATAATTGTCTTCTAAAACTTAAGATGTGAGAAAAACCTGGGTCCGTTACACCTGTTTTCATAAATGTTATCGGAGACATAACTTTTATGTTGAATTCTTCAAATTTTTGTTCGATAACGTAATTGGGTATAACGGGACAGACGTTTGATAGACCAATTCTTTTGTTTCTTGTAATCAGTGGTTTAATCTCTAGCATATTATTCTTAATGGTAATTTTTTTCTTTTCTTCTATTAAGGTGTCGGCTGTCTTTTTGGAGTCCATATAAATACATACACGTGCATTTGATATGCGAGATATGAATCGTATAGATGCCGCAGGTGTTATAGATGATAATGTGATAAGGTACTCCCTTAGTGTTATTCCATCAATGGAATCCAGTATGATGGCTTGGTCTTTCTTGGGAAAACAAGTAGATGATGTGACATTAGCGTAACTTGATGCTTTGGGTATATGTTGCAATTTTGAGGGTAGTTGAGACATTTGGGGATTCTGGGACGTTGAGGCTTGAAACATTATTATGTAAAGGGTCTCCTGTTACCAGGAGTTGCCCTGTTTACGTTATTTCACTCTGTCCACTTCACGTAGTATGCACGAACACTTTCGCGTAAATTAAACACCAAATCAGTGACGAACGGAGTGAGACACACGCGTTAAAAATTTTCTTTCAGAAAGAACAATAAAAGTCAGAGTCCAAAACAAAATATCTAACCCAGCTACTATGGAGAATGGTTTACCTCAAGGCTCCGTACTAAGCGTAATACTATTTTTATTGGCTACTAGCTGTTACCCGCGGCTTCGCACGCGTTTTTTGAATGTATTAAATAAATTTAAAATTGTTATTACATGTGTAAATAACAATAATACTCTTTCAAAAATATTTGTACGTATGACACGCACATCATCTACAGTAACAGGTAACATGTACATTATATATGTGAATACTAATAGTGTATCGAATGGGATGGGATTTATCATAAGCCACATAGCTGGAACTTTAAACTACTATCTATAGATCACCCTCAGAGCTCACTTACACTATATAAGAAAGTAATGAAAAGATTAAGCTATATATTATCGAACAATATGTGTTCAATCTTTTATTATATAGATATAATATCGGGTATCGCCTGCTGAACTCGCTAGCTTAAAATAAAACAGCTAATTAGTTAGTTATTTGCCCGTACAATTCCCGTTCAAATATTACTTGTAGTCCGTTGAAGCTGTTAAGACCTTGATAGGTCAATAGCGTAGTCATTTCTAAGAAAACAAAACCGTTCAAATAGATCCAGCTGTTTCGGAGATTACCCGGAACAAATAAACAAACAGACATATCGACAGAATTATAAAAGAATGTTGATATTTGTAGCACCGCAGATATATGTATTCATCAAAAAGTATTTATTTGAATATTATATACACACGCTTTATTCTTATAAAACGTAATATATCACAAACCAAAAATTGGGAACAAAATTAACGTAGAATAAACTTTTTGAGGAGTTATTGACGGGATTTCAATCTGTTATGTAAGGGATTTTATATTTTATTCATAATTTTGTGTTATTTGACTCTATATTGTGTTAAATTGGCGGCTTTTTATGTAATATGGTTTGTTTATTATGCATAAGTGAAATAAATGAAAAATAATACCACGGAGCATGTATTCTGGGGTCTTAAAAATTAAGAAGATAAAAATTTACGAAATATTATATAGAAGATTTGGCGCTTACATAAAGAGAATCCATAAGAACTACCCATATTGACAATTTCAGAATTGGCAGTATGGATTAATTCCTTCGCCGGTATTGTGATGGACGAATAATATTACTACTAACCTTTTAGAATAGCAGCACAAAAGAGACTTTAAAAATGTTTGCGATAGCAACGTAACTACTTATAATCAAAAATTAGAATTAAAAATAACCTAGAATAAACTTTTGAACAGGAACACAAAATAAACCCTAATAATATTTCCGGTAGAATTTTATCATGTTACCATGGCAACGCATATAATACTGACACTGACACGCAGTGGATACTCTAAAAATAGCCCGATTTTGAGACATTATTCATTAGTGCTCCGCTCCTATTGGTTTTCCCGTGATGATATGTATATAGCCATCCTCGATAAATGAGCTATCTAACACTGAAAGAAATTTTCAAATCGGACCGGTAGTTCTTGAGATTAGCGCGTTCAACCAAACAAACAAACAAACTCTTCAGCTTTATAATATTAGTATAGATAATAAAATTATTATTAACGCGGTTATGGATGTGTTGTCACAGATTACCACAGAGTCTTTTGTTTTAAATTGAATGACGTTGACATTTGTTAGCGCGGTTATCGATGTGGTGTCACAGATTACCACAGATTTTTTTTTTTGTTTTAAATTGAATGACGTTGACATTCGTTACGCGCGTTTTTTAAAATATGCAAAATTAAATGTATATTTTTCAATCTTTTTGAGAGATTTTCTTAATATTTGTTTCCGTAAGAACCTTGTACAGAGTATTAGAAAACTACAAAAAAAAATAAGCCAAATCGGTCAAGCCGTTTTCATGTTATGTCGTGACAACGGAAAACGGGTTTCATTTTTATATATATAGATTAACGAAGTTCTTGCACATATTGTAAAACCAGTAAAGCGGTTCTTGTTTGCCGATGACCTAACTATATGCTGTAGTGGTAGAACACTAAAACCTACATTACGACTTATCCAAAACTCACTAGATAAACTTCAGGAATGGTGCCTTAAATCTGGCTTTAAATTTTTGAAAACAAAAACCGAATTTATAATTTTATGTAAAAAGAAAAACAGAACTAGAAACATGGAGTTAATATTAAATGGACACAGTATTAAAGAAGTAACCAAGCTAAAAATTCTAGGATTAATATTTGATAAAAAAATGTCTTGGAATTCCCATATAAATAGTCTTAGAGCAGAATGTCACAAAAGGTTAAATATAATAAAGGTTTTATCATCAACAACATGGGGCACAGACAGACAAACTTTACTTAATACATACCGTGCTTTAATAAGACAAAAGATAGATTATGGTTCTGTAATTTGTGATTCTGCTAAACCACGTATAATTAAGTCCTTAGAAAGCATACAAAATACTGCTCTTCGACTAAGTATTGGTGCATTTAAGTCAAGTCCTATCAAGAGTATCTTGGCTGAGGCTGGAGAAATGCCCTTGAAATTGAGAAGGAAAGAACTGGTAATTAAGTATGCTATAAATATATTATCTCAGCCTGAAAATCCTACTTACTATAAATACACTAAAACATCGGCAGTTGACATTAAGTACAACATTCAACCTAATTTAATACAACCCTTAAGAATGAGGGTAGTTAAATACTTAAATGAATTGAATCTTAAAATTCCAAAAATATTTCCAAAGACACTACTTACTACTGGACCATGGGAAAGGTTTGAATTCCCTATCAATCTTGAATTAGCTAATTACCAAAAAGACAATACTCCTCAATGTATGTTCCAAAATTTATTTCATGAAATCAATAGTAGATATGTCGATTTCAAAGCCATTTACACGGACGGGTCAGTTATGAATGGGAGATCAGGATGTTCAGTGATAACTATCGATAATTATTACATCGGTAACACATTACATAACATACATAACACACACAACAATTACATCAGACTTGGCAATTTTAATTCGATTTTTAGCTGTGAAGCAATAGCTATTCTTAAAGCTTTGGAATATATAACTGATGTATCTAACACAGGTAAATATATAATATATACAGACTCAAAATTATGTTTAACGGCGTTACAAAACGCAAAGAATACGGACACTCTTATTTTAGATATAAAGCAAAAAATGATAAATTTACTTAAAAATAATAACAGATTCGAAATTATATGGATTCCAAGTCATCAAGGTATAATAGGTAATGAAAAGGCAGATAGAGAGGCGAGACAAGCAACGAATGAAAATGAAAACTGGCAACTAAATAAATCAACTCCTACTGAACTACACAAATACATTAAACATAACATTAAAATCAATTGGGATCAATATTGGCAAACAGGAAATACTACTATGTTATATAATATCAGAAAATCAGTTTTTGACAAATCGTTTAACACTTTTAGTTGTAGAAAAGAACAAGTGGTGATCACCAGGTTGAGGATTGGACACACAAATTTGACCCACATTCATCTAATCACCGAAACTGATAAAAATAAATGCAAGTGTGGACAAGACCTGACAGTCCCACATTTATTGGTGGAATGTGCGGTACTTAGCACCGAAAGATAACTGTGTAACGTTCCCGACAACCTAAAGGACTGCTTAAATCAAGACGGATAAACACGAGGAGTGCTCCGTCGCCACGCGCGCGAGGACGTCTCTTGAGCTCCGCGAGTCGCTTCGATTTTCGCCCAGTCCTGCGCGACGATGCGCCGCAAGAAAGCTGCCGCTTCCCATTCGGGAAAGAAGACCGGCCCTTTTCAGGGCCAAATCGACGCTCCCACGTCGATACCGACGACCACAAGCCTGCCTCCGGACTCCGAAGATTCCCGCCCGACGACACCAGCTTCCTCATTTGGACTCCGCTCTCCAGAGCCTGTGCCTCGAACTGAGCCCGCGGATGCGCGACAGATGCCGACCGGCGGGGCGTCAACACCGACAGATGTGTACGAGAGTGATATGCTCACTCTCGCCCAGCTAATTTTAGCTGGGACACTGTCGGTGGGGATGACCCGCTGGATGGCGCTGTACCTGCGCGTCCAAGAGGCCGCGTTCGAGGGACGAAGAATCGCCGAACGAGACTCGGCAGCGCTCGCTAGCGCCGCCCGCGGTACTCTCGCGCCCCCGACGATCCCGGACGATCAACATAGCCCACTCGGTCGAGCGCTGCGCCGCAAGCGCAGCGAACCCGAGGTTGAGGCTTCCGCGATTTCCGTCGCGACGCCTACACCGTCGCAACAGCCATCACCGGGTTTCGTCACGTCGCCCCAGCCCAAGAGAGCCAAGCAGAATGAAGACTCCGCGCATCAACCGCGCGCGCCCACTACCGCCTCCCTAGCAGCGCAGGCGTCCGCACCCGAGCCCACGCTAGCTACGCCGCGTTGGGCTGCCCGCGAGCAGCCCACCTACGCATCTGTCGCGAGCGCAACGCCGCAGTGCGCCTCCGAACGCCCGATGGCGCCGCCAACGCCATCTACGTCGCGATGGGTTGCCCGTGCGCAACCTGCGTATACGTCCATCGCAGCGTCATCGCCTACCGACCAATCAGAAGCCGGCCACACCAACATGCAACCACCTGTGGAATATGCTGAGAAGGCACGTCGGCGACGTTTTCCACCGATTGTCGTGGAACGGCTTCCCAACTGGGTCGCACATTTCCGGCAGTTGGTGAAAATGCTGGGACACACGCCGAACGCACGGCCGTTTGGAAACGGCGTGCGATTTATCCCGCAGGATCCCAAGGAAGACCAAATCACAAGAGAGTACCTCTCCTCGCTAGAAGAGCAAGGGGTGAGTTGGTATTCATACTCACCCCCCAATGTACGCCATCTCAAGATCGCGATACGCGGCCTACCAATGAGTACCCCCCCGGATGACATCGCCGAGGCCCTCCAGGAGAGAGGATTCGACCCGGTATACGTCCGGGAGATAAATGCGCGCCGTGGAAGACTTGGGTGCGTTTACCACTGCGCGCTGAGGAAGACGCCTGGCCTATTTCCGGCTATCTACGAAGTGAAAGAGCTTCTCCTGATGGATGTCAGGATTGAAGGATGGCGGGGGAAGCGGGGACCGGCACAATGCCATCGGTGCCAGCTGTTTAGGCACTCCTCGCACCACTGCCACCGACCTATCGCCTGCGTAAGGTGCGGCGGACCGCACCCTGCGCACCAATGTGAACGCCCACGCGAAGAAGCAGCCACCTGCGCCAATTGCAAAGGCCCACATCCTGCAAATGATGCCCAGCGGTGCCCAATCTACCGCAAAGAAACAAGAAATCGACGTGCGGGAACCATAATCCGGACTGGTGATCCCGGACACAAATTATGCGACCCGTCACAGCCCGCAATGAAGCCCTCGAACAAATCGAGCACATCCCGGACCGGCCGTGAGACGACCCAGCCGCCCACGCCGCCCGAGAAGAAAACAAGAATCCTAAATGTCATACAAGACATTCTAGACCGAAGCCGCGGGAACACCGAAGCTGAAGAAGTATGTCGTGCCCTCATACAGGACTACCAGCAAGACAAATGATGGCTATGGCGGCACGACAGACTGCCCGGCCACCCAAGAGGTAGCCCGTCATATCACCACCACAAAGCACAGAATGTGCGCTCCAAGGACCGACCCATATTCATGGGCCGCGTCGAAAGGCCACTGAAAGAGGCAGAACGCCTCGATACAGTACCCTCGTCCGCCCTCGCATGGGGGTGGAGTGAGACGACTCCGACGGATAAACACGAACCCTACTTTTTTTGAAAATGTTAAACATCTATAAACTCATGTAACCTAATCCACAATGGTACTATATTATATGTATTTTGTAAATCGTGGTCGCTAATGACCTAAGACGTTAAAAAGCGACCTAAAATAAATAAATAAAAAAAAAATAGATATTTTTTTTATGTTTATAGAATTAAAGTAAGAAATGGCAAATACTGAGTAGCCATGATGAAAACCTTTGATTATAGAATCCCTTTGACGAAAGAACCCTGATAAAGTTCAGACTTTAAAAACTCAATGAACTATAGTCGGATGTTGACTACTGGGAGCCCACTAGTACCTATGAATATTCTTAAAACAAAACATAAAAAACGTCGTTTATTCTTAACCAATTTTCATATCTTTGAACACGGAATATATAAAATTGATACGCAGTAAAATTATTAGTAACTAGTATTAATAATTAATACAGAAATTGTAAAAAATGCATTTTTTTCATTCGTTTCGAGAATAATTATGTTTAATTAAGAAATTTCACAATGCAAATGTAAAATGGCACACACACTTCGCATACATTTTTATCACTAATATTCTCGTCGTAATAATCTTGCATAATTCCATTCAGCGCTGTGTCATTATACTTCGACCGATTAAACATTATAAATGGGTATATTTTAAAAGAGAATAAAAACTCACGACCGCTTGTTTAATTCAGTTTTATTTGTTGTTTTTTTTTTCATACTGCTACGTTCTGGTTTTCTATAGTTTCTTTTTATACTCGGAAGCTTAAAATAATAAAGGTTGTATGCAAAATTAACATTTCATTTCAATTACGATTACACAATGTTGAGCCCATTATTTAATTAATATACGAACTAATTTATTACGAAACAAAATAATAGTCAATAGAGATATGAAATGTATTTATATGACGACCTGTATATAATATCTAGTATATGGCACTTCCTTTACGTGAAATAATTACTTTGGGCTAACGCAAACACGCAGCAGAAGCTCTCAAAATTTAAAAAAGCAGATTTTAAAACATTCTTCACTAGTGCTCTGCTCCTGTTGCTCTTAGCGTGATATGTATCCTATAAGAATTTTTCAAATCGGACTATTAATTCCTGAGATTACCCCCTACAACGGTCACAAACTCTTTTGTAGTCCGGTGAAACTGTTGAGACCTTTTTAGGTGAATAGCGTAGTCAGTTCGAATAAAAAGTCACAAAGTCACAAACTTTACCTTATTATAATAGTAGTATAGACTATATGTGTCTCTTTACTGATAAGTATTTTGTTTCGCATGTCGAGTATTTTGTTTCACAATAAATCATTTGAAATACATTTCATCTCTTAACTGACAAGTATTTTGTTTAACATGATGCGTATTTTGTTTCGCAATAAATCATAAGAAATACATTTCACCTCTTTACTGACGAATAATTATTTTCGCATGACGAGTATTTTATTTCTCAATACATCATATGAAATACTTTTCATCCCGTTACTGACGAGTATTTTGTTTCGCAATAAATCATAAGAAATACATTTCATCTCTTTGCTGACTAGTATTTTGTTTTTCAATACATCGTATGAAATACATTTCATCTCTTTACTGACGAGTACTTTGTTTCGCAATAAATCATATGAAATACATTTCATCTCTTTCCTGATGAGTATTTTGTTTCGCAATAAATTACATGAAATATATTTAATCTCTTTACTGGCGAGTATTACGTTTTACAATAAATCAGTTTAATATTAAGTAAATAATGTGCTTAACATTGCGTATTCATAATAGAAATAAAATGTTAATTTTAAACGCCGGCTTTATTTTTAAACCTCGTATTTTTTTCGTACTTCATGGGATTTTTATCTGAATTCGTTAACGGTTCGTATATGGTATTTAAATACAGTTAGAGCTTTTCCATAATTCTAAGAAAAACAAG